>JACCHX010000001.1:3540000-3607500 GCA_018907135.1 Kradibia gibbosae | reverse complement strand
AAGCGACGACGCGAGGTAATTATTCTTCTGTGCCTGCTAAGCAAATACACGCGCGATCGGAACAATTTCTCAAGCAAGTAAGTAGGATTGCGTTTTTAAGCTTTAATAGAATTGTTCGATAGCGAGCAGTCGAATTACATTTACGGTTAATATTACGAAACGTTCAAGGTCTCGATTTGAATCTAAATCAGGATTTGGATTATTGCACGGAATTGATCGAAGGGCATTCGATAAATAAATGTACGAGGAAACTCGACTTGTTGTGCGAATGCATTTCTTTTTTCTTCTTCTTCTTCTTCTACTTCTTATTAAAACCTATTTGTAGCGCCACTTTAAAATAGAACAATTTCTAATGGAGGCAAAGATTGCTCGGGCGATCTTAATAAATTATTTGATATCGCGAGCAAAGTTTTAATATTTAAAATACCGTATGCTATTATTTTAGGTAATTGGCTAATACATCATGTCAAATAATAAGCACTTGCCGAGTGCGTAGCTGCTGTTTTGAATTTTCACCCTCTAAACAAACAAGTAGCATGTTTGAGGAAAAGATTGAAAAGACTTTTTATGCATTATACCACCACGCCCCCCCCCGCCCGCTCCCTCACCCCCTTGCCTTGCAGTTTGTACCCAAGGTGTCAAAAAGTCATTCGCTAATATTTACTTAGATTAACATACTAATCTGCGACTGCCTTTTTAGCATTTGTAATTTACGAGATAACAAATATTTATTTCTACAACACGAGCCACTTAATAAAAGGAGGTTGGCAAGCTTAAACTTATTTTTGCTTTATTTTGTTTTTTGTTTTTTTTTTTTTTTATGCACACCTACAAGGTATACAATGTTATGCTAAGTTGTTTGGCTTTGTACATTTTTTTTATTAATAATATAAAATGTAATTTTTAGTTAGACATTGGGAGTCGAATTGTTTTTCTATTTTAAATTTCCATACTATATTTATGTCTTATTTGTAAGTAAACAATAAAATAAGCGTTAAATGATGTTATTCTTAATTAAATTTATTCATTCTTGTTCGACTGTGAGAACGCCTTTGGATAAAAATTTAATGAAATTTACGTTTAAAGTATTTGTAAATCGATATGTTTGTAAACGTTGATACCTTTAGTGTATTTAAAATACCTACCAGCATTTTAATAAATGTAGGTGAAATTATGAAAGTTGGATGGAATACGAGCAAGGATTATTTACAAATTAATACCAAAAACTCTTTATTAATAGTATTGCATTATCATGTACTAAACAACATTACATAAGATATTATAAATATGAATAAAATATCATTAAGGAATCAAAAAGTATTCATTGTATTACAATAGTGTGATAAAAAAAAGGAAAAATAATGCTATTTATAATACACATCGTTTATTTATTTAAACATGTGTCTTTTTGTGTAAATAGATAATCGATTACCTTCGACGTTATTATAAACTATATCTATTTCCAATTAATTTAATTCAACGTCATTCTTCATTATAACTTTTACCTCGATTTAATAATGTTAATTTGGAAGACTCGTTAGATCTCGAGTATTCACCTTTATTGATTTCATCTGTTTTCCATAGTCTTTGGCTTCTTTTAAGCTGTAAAAGAAATTTCATTTTTTGCCCATTAAAGTTTTGATAAAAATCTAATTTGACTCTTTTAAAAACAATTGACCTCGTCACTCGCTTAGATCTCGCGAGCATTAACGGAGTTAACGGAATTTGGCAAAAAAAAAAAAAAAGGAAAAAATAAATTAGAAACTAGTAGCAAAAAAAGGGGGGAGGGGGGGGGAAATAAATAAATAACCAAGAAAGCCTCCCGAAACGTAAATAACATTTTATTTCAAAGGACCAATTAATCCGTGCAGACATATATTTTAACCTTAAAATTTAAAAGGTTGAGTTGGTAAAACGTCGTTTATAAAGGTAGGAGATTTAAAATAGACAGATAAAAAAGATAATAGCAAGTAAAATATACAGAAGAACTAGCGATTCGTTACAGATATTATTTGATGACAGAAAAGAGAGGATAAGGTCTTCATATACTTGAATGCCATACAATACAAGTCAACACGGCTGCCTGCGTAATGAAGTAGTTTTCGAAGGGTCGGCATTAGTATACATCCCCAAAGGGGGCTTTAACACTGGTGGTAGTACCAAAAACCAGAGGGGGCCACTCGTAATTGGGGAGTATTAGTCCATTCTCTCTTACTTTTTCTGGGCTCCCCTCTCGCCCTCGCCTGCTCTATCGCCCTCGCTCTCTCTCTCTCTCTCCCGGCACTTCCCTTTAATTCTCGCTCCCTCGCTCCTCGACTCCACCTATCTATCTATCTAACTATCCATCTTATTTTTTACGCTTATTCGCCGCAACCCCCCAGAGAGACGGAAGGCGAACCAATCCCCAACATATGCTTCGCGTAATCCCAGTGATTCCGCTTGTATAATAGATAAATAAAGTTTGTGTTTTTTTCTCCGCTTATATTATTCACGGTGCATAAACGGGTTCGCAATAATACCGATGATTTTGCGCGTGCTTCCAAAGCGTGATTTCAAACTGTTCTTTCTTCTTCCTCTTCTTCATCGTCATCATCGTCATCGTCAATGGGCCATTTTTATGGCAGCGATGCCGCGCGGTAAGTATCGCTGCTCGGCAATATTTAATAAACTTTGCCATCGGCATCGGTGTTACTCAAGATTTGCGATAAGCCATACACGTCGGATCTCTCTGGCTTTTTTGCTTCGCATTGGGCAAGGGCTTGGCTCTCAACGGAATGGGCCATTGGGCAGCATCGCATCAGACCCACAGCGAACGCGCGTAAAATCGAAGCACCCCGAGCCATCGTCGCTCGGGACTTTTGCCTCGCGATTAGCGTATTAGTCGCACGGGGAGCGGGGGGGCAAGAGGCAAGAGAACACGAATAGCAGACCGGCGCGGGTTCGGTATCGCCGACAGAGTCGCGGTCTTGCGCCGCCGAGCATCGAAGCGCCCACCACGAGGACGAACATTGGGACTATCGGACTCTTCTCCGGGTGTCGTCGCGATATTACCCGAGCGCACGAGCAGGCCCTTTGCCAACTCTTTTTCCTTCCGAGCGCCCTCCTCGCTCTCCTTCCTCCGTCATTAATACACACGCGTATCCTTCAACGGACCCACGTCTGTGGCTTTTTCCAGTTCATTGTTCCTCGGCAGATGTTCAGCGCTCAAATGAATGGACGGTATTTATTCTAATGTTCCACTTTGTGATTTGAGGGGCCTAATGCAAAACGATGGTCGACTTGTCTACCTTAAATAAACCGTGTAATTTTTATATACTTTAGAGGAGCGTCTCGGAAAAGAAATAAACACGTTGATTAGACGATAGCTATTCATTCGTATTTTTTTCTTTTTTCTTTTTTCTTTTTTTTTTTTTATAGCCGCGATTCTCTATGAGGATATTTATAGTTGTCAGCGGTTAAATTGCAGTTCCTTAAAAAGAAGAGAAGAAAAAAAATTCATTGTCTTCTTGGCCGTAAAACGGCCTGACACGCGAACTGACATATATTATCCGTAAAAATTGAGCGCCAGTTTATTAATTTTCATTTGGTTTTAAAATTAGATGCCCTGCTCCACTGACAAAAGGAGGATGATTGATAGCAGCGCGAGGCAAACGACGACGATACCGATGATGCTCGCCGACAATTCGAAAAATTATCCAATTATTGATTCGTGGCTAGCGCAACGGCGGTTAACGCGCGCGCGCCAAAGCTTACTCGCTTATCATCGAAAGGGACGTACAATACGGATACGCGCGAGCTTTGTTTCGCCGATATTTTGTCCAGGGCCGAGGACTCGCCCGAAAGATCAGAGTCCGCTTAGCTATGGCTTTGGAGGCGAGCCCGACGAGAATCCGTAACACTCGGTCGCGGCATTGGCCTCAGCGCCATTCGAAAATCAATCGTCGGAAGATTGTCGGGAAGGCGCGCGAACTCGAGCCCTCGGTCCCTCGGCCGTCGACGCCCTCATTTATCAAGCGGCAACAAACCAAAGGGCATAAAGGAGCTGGACCGACGACAATGCCGGGGCTGTCACGAGCACCGATTGGTATTTGTTCACACCCCCCTGCTACTGGCTCGCCCTTGGGAAGCCCTCACGTGCCGCGTACGAGGCTCGTTAGTGTCAGTTTAAAAGTGAAATCATAAGCGCATCGATAGCCGCAATTAAGACGCCGGTAATGGGAGTGGCATCGGAGAGCTCGCCAAGTTGGATAAATCTTCCTTGGAGGAGGGGGGTCGAGGAGGCCAACAATGATGTCGCAGTTATCGATGACCGAGCTTACGGTGCTCTCTCGTTAACCCTGTTTTAAAAGCGCGTGGCCGGCTCTGTCTGGGGCTCGCCGTTGTTAATAAAGATTATCGTCAGCGGCGGGTAAGGTTTTCGGCGTCCAGCGCGAAAGGGACTCCCTTGTCTCCTGTTGCGATGGCTCGGCGATTGAGTCTTACACGGTAGGATTGTTTCGGCGCCTCTTAATATTCTTGGCCAAGCTGGCCGAGGATTCGCTGTTATTATTATTCGAGCGCAACTAACGATAGACGCGGCCGAGTGTAATATCGTACAAGCCGGGCGCAAATTGTCTCCTACAGCTATATATATATATATACATATATAATTACTTTGGACAATTTGAGCGACGGATATCGAATTTTTACGCTCTTCGCATTCTATGCGGGGGAGCATAGCCCATCGTTTACTCGAGCGACAACGGGACGGTAGATAACAGACGTAAAAGTAAACGTGCATCCGTAACGGTCCTTCGTTTACCAATTACTTAGCTACCCAGTGGAATCATACTTCCGATTTCTTCCGGTAGACTTGCCGCCTCGAAAAACCAAACACTGCCAACGACTGCGCTCCCCAACTTCCTTTCATGCGTCTTTTCGCGCAGGCGGCGCTCGGCAAAACCATGGGACTTAATTAAAAAGCAAAATTCATTTTTTTTTTTTTTTTTTCTCTTCGCGAAGAATTATCAATATAAATCAAAGCCGCGTCGTAAAGTAGCTCCCTGAAAAGTTCGGCAAGCGTCCGACATTTAATCGAGACTTAAATAATGCTTTCCTGCATTATTGGGGATATTGTGCGCCTGCAATTGCAAAGCACTCGAATTTTTACGGATTAATACTTAAATGGTAAGCTTTTGCGTTTTCATTCTGCGACGATACGGTCTGGATAAAACTTGCTGCGCCGATTATTGATAACTTTCTCTTAAGGTATCCATACGTTTTATTACGTTTTTAAAACTTGTTTTTTTCTTTTTTCCTTCAGATTCCCAGTAATAGAGAATTCTAAGTAATGGAACAAACAGAAACCTACTCTTATTTATTTATTACTAAATACGTAATTAATTATTTAATTTCAATGAGAACAGTTATCCTGCAATAGTTATGGTGCAATATTTATAATGAAGCAGGAAATTAGTTAAAGTTTTTTTAAGTTAAATCTTCTTTTATAATAACCACTTCGAGGAATCAAAGAATATTACGCAGCATTTTTTATTGAAAAATTACTACAAAAAAAAAAAAAAAAAAAAAAAATTGGTATTCGTTTTACGTATATATTTATGCTTAATACTTTTGACAAGAGTATAATGATTACTTTGAAAAAATTAATTTCAGTATTAGTCAGGATTGAGAAGTATTCTTGTAAAATAAAAATATTCTTTATCTGAAAGTCTGATTGAATAAGATCAGCGGCTTTTTTATTTCACAATAGAACCCAATGTATATGATGATATAGTTCTTAAGGAAAAACTTATTTTTATAGAAACTAAATGCTTATTATAACTATTTAATCAGTTCTGACATTAACGAATAAATTAATCTTAGGATAAATATTGCTTAATTAGTAACCTGTTTGCCTAGCTAACCCACATTACAAATATCGAATAGACCTTTGATCGTAAAATACTTTTAAAAACGAGTGACTTTGGTTACATTTATAAATTATCTTACGTAAAAAAATATACCATAAAAATATACACCATAAAATTAGCTAAAAACACTTTCATTCGAGCTTCGTTTAAGTTGCAAGAAAAATTTTTTTAATATTTGATTATAAATATTAACTCTGCTTTAACTCTTTCGGGAAATCTCTAAAGAAAATATATCATTTTGGTCGCTATTTCTACGCCCTAACCGAACGCAAAAATGCTCATCTTTTTTTAAAGATTGTCGAACGAGCGAACGAACGAGTGCTAATAAACTGTATCGACATATATATATATTACAAATCGCGAATGAAAGAAGGTAAAAAATTTACAAGAGTAGAGTTTGGTAGAGTTGGTGGCGATTTAATAAAGAAATTATTATTTATATTTGCTTTGGATTATTAGGAGCAAGCCTTACACTAGAGACGATAGACCCCGACGACCTATTGTATTGGTCAATAATAATGGATGGCTTTAGATTTTGTTCGGCAAATTAAAATTATAAATATTAGAAAGCGAGCCGCAATTAAGAAGCGGCATTTATATTCAAATACAAATTGCAAATGATTAATAATTTTCGTATCGCGTCTGCGCAAATTGAGTGACGTGCATTGTAACAAATACGAGCACTTTGTGCGAGCGATTAAATTTGAGTCTAATCGATCGTAATTGATAAGTAGTGCGCTTGCCTTCATTCGAGTACCATCCTTGTTCACGCTTGACGAACAAACTACTCAGCCACCTGCAAGGAAAAAAAAAAAGAAAAAAGAAGGCACAATAGAAATGCGCAGCTGGCAAGGCAAATAGTGGCAAAATAAATCAATTTGAATCGAGCACACCTGTGCTCTTATCGTAAATCCGATGCCTGCAAAAGTTTTTCCCTCTTTTATAAAGTACGGCGAGGTTTCCTCCATTGAGATCCATTAGCTTAACCTTACCGTAGCCTCGATCTTGCATTCGATTGCTCTTATTCCGATTTAGCCAATCGCAACGTATTTATACGCTTATCCGTATAACGATACACGAGCCTCTATTACACGTGCGATTTCACGCGCCATATACCCAGGCGGCATTATAATCGCCGAAAATCGAAAAAGTGTTGTCTATAATTAATAGGAGGCTCCTCGACCTGCTCGGTACCTGCTTATAAATTCGAACGATTAATAATACCGCGAGCGGTAGCCGATAATGATGAATTGCTGCACAGGTAAAATGTAATAAGTGTACCGAGCTCGGCATAAAAAAAAAATTAAACACTCGCTAAGCTCGAAAAACTCGATATTGAGATAAGTCTTTCCAGTATTGACCCACGGATTTTACAAGGAGTCGTGAAAAATGGTGCGAGCGGGTGCGAGATCACAAAGAAGTCGGCATCTCTCTTTCGTAATCCGATATGACTACTTGTGCTCTAAACACATCCTGTAATGCGATACCACGTCGTCAGCTATTCTCCTTATATCCCTGGTTTCCTTCTTCCCTCGTATTATATGTTTGGTTTACTATTAAAACAAATGTCTATTTTTGATGCTGTCATTATTATTTAGCTATTTATTTTTGTACATTCTAATAAGCTTGATATTAAATTGTTCGAGCGTGGTTGATTATTTAAAGAGAGGGAGAGAGAGAAAGAGAAGAAAAATCAATGCTTTCAAATATTTTCTCCACGTTGAACATATTAAATGTATCACTTCAAGCTAACATCGGAAATAAAATATTTATCGAGGGCGTAATATTTTAGGTGCATCGATAACTGCTTATTGGGCCACAGGCAAAGCCTTTCAATCGTCCAATAATGTATCGCTACAAATCTCTCTCTCTCTCTCTCTCTGGACGAAAATTCATTTCTTATAGAAATTTGTTTTGAAAACATGCCTGCCGTTAAATTTTTATGTACAAGCTTATGTATTTACGTGCGCCTGAAATCAATAGGAAATACATCGTACCGCGGCTAATGATTCGTACGATGAAGCTTTCATATTTACGTTTCAGTATAGTTTACAATTTGATATGTTTTCAAACACATAAGACGAGACTCGTGTGCTGAGCTCCGGAGCCAAAATCAATCGCTCCTTTATAAAATCATGGCTACTCGTCACGTTTTCAAGATGCGAAGTGATTATATCCCTACGCGATAACATCGATAACTTTCCAGACTAGTACCGACTCTGACCTCCAGACATTTGAAAGTATATTCTAATTAAAGGGTTGCCAATTATTTATGTAGCTCGGTAATATTCGTGCTAAAATTTTACGATGTTTCGATAAATTTAAAATAAAAAAAAAAAAAAAAAAAAAAAAATGTAGAATTATACACTAGTCCAAATAGAAATTCCGCATCGAATAATATCGATACCCATAACGGGACAATATTTATAATATTTACGAAAGCATTGGCGAATGAAATTTTGCTAGAATGTTACACAAAAAAAAAAAAAAAAAAAAAAAAACATCAAAATAACTCGAATCCCCGAAGAATAAGAATTTTTCGTAAATTTAGCAAATCGCTGTTTTGAGAACGAAAGCAGCGTCGTTGGTTAATTATCTTGGCTAGGCGAGCTAAAGAGCAAGGATATATTATATCGTTATGAAAAATCAAGAATGGCCAGAGCTTAGGACAGTGTTGTTATTACAGAAGTCGGATTACACGATGCTCGCGACGAGAGCAGCCCCTTGCGCAAATAACTTAACATTGTTCTTTTAGGACTTAGTAAGATTCTAAAAGTGCTTTGACACGTGATTTCCTTGATACGTGAAAAAAAAAAAAAAAAAAAAAAAAAGAAAGAAAATAGATAAGAAAAATACCCTGCTTAAAGCAGCTCCTTGGTTATTTTTTAAGTAAGACCGCATCGATATGAAAATAGCTTCGGGAGAAGAAAAACTTGGGAAACAAGTTTGTTGCTTCGCTTCCTCTTTTATCTTGCAATGAGACCCCGTCTAATTAATGTGTTTTTTACATTTTTATTATTTTTGTTTTGTTTTGTTTTTTTGTTTTTGTTTTATTTATTTTTTTTTTCTTCTTCTTCGTCTTTCGATCAGCCAAGGCTTCGTTTCTTATGCTTATGATGTTTTCCTTTATTACCATTGCAGTGGTAAATACTCAACCTTAAGTGTCCTGTTTTTATACAAGGGTAATTAATTTCACGTGGATGTGTTAAAAATTCCTTTAATTTGCGAGGTAAAAAGCATTATCGACAAAATTATATTCACTTGAAAACAAATCGATTGTAATGACGACACTGGTTAGGATTACTGTAAAGTGACAAAATAGATTTACGTCAGACGATTTAGTCGTAAAGAAGGCGCTTCGCAACTTTGCCGCAGTAGAAAACCATAGCATATACCGATCGACAACAGTTTGTACTCATAATCGGGAAATTATTTCACGCTGTTGTACTCAATGCAAGCATTACACAAATTCGAGTCTCGTATTTCCCGGTACGCGTTTGTCGTTACAAATCAACGAGCCGAATTTCGTACGTCGTCTCTTCCATCGAATTGGCTTAACGACACTGTATCGTATGACCGTAATATAAATATTCTTCTTACCAACATCGATCGCAATATTGTAAATTAGCATTGTCGAGAAAAGTATTTATTCACAATCGCCGACACTACTTGTCGGCCGTAGACTTAAAATTTCTCGGCTCATTGCAATATAAATTACTTGGCCAAATAAGGATAAAGATTAACAGCTTTTCTGCTTCTCTCTCGCGCGCGGCTCATATTTAACTCCGCAGAGGCTTTTGGCGATAATATCGATTCGTTACCCGAGCTGGGGGGGGGGGGAATCGAAGCGGAATTTTGAAAAATGCCACTCGCTCCCAATAAGTACAACTGGAGACGAGAGCGCTTAGATTTCTGGATAATTAAAGCGCCCTTACGACTAACAGAGCCTTCGCTCCGTTTGCATTGGTCCGTGCGTCCTAATTTACTTTTGAGGAACGGCCAATGGTTAACCGTCCGATGTAAAAAAGCCTTTGCCTCTCGCGGAAAGCTAAGATCAGGCAAGGTGTTTGAAATGCGCGTCTATAATTGCCTTGAAAAAAAAATTGCTCGATTACAATCTACGAAATTGAGAGGACGACATTGATCCACGCTAAGATGTTACCTTATCGATGTTTATCTCGCGCGCCGCGCGACAGCTTCCGAATTATTATTTTTGCTCGGAAAAAATCAATACGCAAATGACGCTACACGGTAAAGTAAGAATCTGCAATATTAAATACAGAGTCGCGTCGAAGCCTTATTTATCCTTGGCGCAAGACCAAGGCAATCGTTGGCCGTATGAGAAATCGCTCGCGACTAATGATTGTCGAAAGAAGAAGAAGAGGGAAGAGGCGGGGGCGGTAAGGGAAGGACAACGGAGGTGCGCCAAAAGTTTGTCAAACGGTCGAATCGAGAATTTTCATTTTACGCCGGAGCTTAATCCGCGGGCAATTAAATTGCAACTCGGCACCCCCGGCGCATTGTGTTGGCCGGACACTAAGCCCCCGTTGGCCGAGTGTCGCAACAGTTTGACAGGGGGGGGGTGGCTTGGGGTTTCGAGTTCATCCGAGCAGCGGTTGGGCACACCCAGAGGCACCTCTCGGTTGATAAAATCGCGCGACAACGGCGTTGCAACGGCCTCGCCGCCCTCGGTTGCGCGAGGCGTCGATTGGGGGCGGGGGATTTGTGGCCGCCGCCAACACCGCCCCCGGGCCCCGAGCCACGGCACGCGCGAGACCGAATTCGATCCCAACCGGAAGACAATCGTCGAGCGGCCGTCGACTCGATGGGGGCAAACATCGACCCGCTAAATATTTGCCGTCGAGCCGGCTCCGGTGTAGCGGCGCTTCCGAGCCGGGCGGGGAGGGAGGCAAGAGCCGGACTCCCCTGGCAGGCCCTGGAAAAACCGCGAGAGGCAACCGCTGATCGGTCGCATCGGTCAGTGTCCACTGGTCTCCTCCTCCTGGGCCGCTTTCGGGACGAGGCCTCGTCGTCCCTTGTCCATCCTCGGCTTTTCCGGGCGACGAGGCCGCGTCCTCTTACCCGTTCTACGTCCTTTGTTATTATTCGGCTCTTACACCGGGCATCGAGTAATATATAAATGCGTTTTCAGCTTTCCTCGTTTATCAAGGCTCCAATATTCGAATATTGGTTCGAGCTTCGGCACGGGCCGACCGAGGACTGGTTGAATCCACCGATGGTCACTCTTGCCGAAGGAACGGTTAAACTTCCCCGGCTCCACGATAGCCCGTTTCTCTCTCCTCCAAGTAAGAGCTGGACGCGCGCGCAACCGACGAATGTCGCATCTAAGAACTCGTTTGCCCTCTCGTACGTCGTCCTTTTTGCTTTTCCGTACCGCCGCAGTGCTATGGAGTCGTCACTTTCGCGGCCGATAATTTTATCGCCCACGATTAGGGCGACGGTTGACCAAAGCGCAGTCGCTCGATCGCCATAGAAATACAAGCGCGATTTGAAGCTCCTTGGCATTTGCGAAAACTGGCAATCATTGTCCACTGTTGAGCGAGCACCCGATGCCTCGCTCCAGTTTTATCTTTCGGGCTTCTCGAACTCTGCCGAGAGTAGAACTCCGAGGCTATCGGCTTGAACTTTGTGTGCCCACTAGGCCGACCGCTACAATAGCGCCGACTCGCGATGCGTTTGTTAACGCTATTGTAGATAAGTATTGATAACCGTGCGGCCCCGCTCGCTCGAACCTGGGAAATACTGCGGAAGGCGCGCGAGTCGTCTCGCGTATCATCGATCCTCGTTGTCTCTGCCTCCTTTTTAACGAAATGTTTCACGGACAAGGACTCGAGAGCTTATCGATGCGAATTACTCAACTCCCCCCCGCGCCTCCCCGACCATTACGATTCCCGGCAATGGTAAGCACCCTTGCGGGTAACGCCAGCTTGTTAATTTACCATTAACGATCGGAGATGAAATACAACGTTCGTTAACAAAAAAAAAAGAAAAAACAAAGAAAGAGGCAAATAACGATCGGTCCGAGCTCGATCGTCCTTCTTGTGGCGACAATAGGCAATTTTACTTACCAATGCTCCGTTTACATTCGACTGTTTTCATGCAAAATACATATATACATATATACGTGTGTGTGCGTGTGTGTGTATTTATGTGTGTGAAAATGCAAATACGCATTGTTTGCTTATCATGGAATAAAAGTCGAATAAACTTTGTGAAAACCATTGTTTCCGCTTCTTCTTTCCATTTACTTCTTAAATACGATATAGATATATTTATAAGACGTTCTCATCTTGTACAATTAATGGACGGAGATACACATTTAGAAGGGATGAATTTTTACCGACGGCGACGCGCCTCCGCTTTACCGTTTAATAACCGAGCCACACGTGATCCAAGGGATGAATCGTGCGATCGCGCGTTACAGACAGATTTGCACACTGTATATAAACATTATTGAACAATTAAAATTTACCTACCTCCTCTGCGCAGAACCAATAATACGATTAATGCTTTTCGAATCAAGGACGAGGCCATTGTAATTGGGCGGGGGTGAATAAAAAAGAAGAGGAAGAAGAAAAAAAACTCGCGCAATTTTCCATCAGGAATAAAAGATTCTCGCTTGCACTTTATTATTTGTCGTGGGTTACTTTGCAGCGAGGGACATGAATTTTCAAAATCAATTTGCAGTGGGCAGGCTACATAGTATTATTTTATGAAACGACTTAATAACTTCGTAAAGTAAGGTTACATTAAATTTGAATATCCATAAGCGTGAAGCTACCCAGTGTACGTCCGCTTGTGAATTAGCTTATTGTCAAGCTCGAGAAACAATTTTTCAACTTTACTATAAATTTAACATTCCAAGCTCGTAAGTATACTGTATATCAAACCGCGCGAATATGATATTAGATGCATATGCCTTGGCAAGTATATAAATATAAATATAAATATAAATATATATATATATATATACATATTGTGGCGCGAGCTTCGTCGACGAGAGGCCCGGGCAGGGTGGGGGGGGAGCCGCGGTGGCGGCGACGGCGTTGGCGGCGAGGGCGGTAGGACGTGGGGGGGGGGCGGTGGCGGGAAGAGGAGGGAACGAGCCCGAAAGCGAAAACAAGAATGAGCTTGTTCCTTTCTTTATTGTTTCCGTGTGCACGATTCAAGATTTACGATTTATTTGAATTATGGCCGAACTGTGCTTGTTATGTATGTATATATATATATATATATATACACATACATATAAATAAGAAGGTGAGAGAGAGAGAGAGAGAGAGAGAGAGAGAGAGAGAGAGATGGAACAGGAAGACGGCCAGTGTGATTAAATCTGCAAGCTAAAAATCTCATTGGTTTTCCGATATTTTACTTATTATCCATTTCGTTTTTTGCAACATTATTTATTAACTACTTTTCATTTTATAATTAGTAAGCACTGTTGATGTATTTCTGATATGATTTCATGATGGTTAGCAAAAATATGCCGCAAATGTGGACATTTTAATGATACGGAATTTGAGCTAATATAGCTCTTCTTTTGAGCTCCTATAAATAATATTTTATAGATTCTTGGGAATCTACTTAGAAACCAACTCTCTTTCAAATAAACTATGAATAATGGTTCATTAAGAAATGCATAACTTATCACGTTTATTTTTATTGGGGCAAAAGTTTTATACACATTGAAACTGTATATAAAAATTGTTTAAAATAGGTGTACATTTATGCTCCCGACTCTTGTATAATGCACGTGGTTTATTTTTTATATTGATATTCTTTTGAAAGATAAACAAATAAGCTAAGCCCTCGAGTCGAGTTAACGTTTTCAGTTCTTTTTTTTTTTTTTATAATACTTCTGCAGCGTTTTTTTCTTTGTACTGCGCGGAGTACGGCGGATATGTTTGTTTAAATTTTTTTTTTCTCCACACAGGTATTCATATTGTACAATTTCAAAGAAATAAAAATAATGATTGTTTTTTGTTTTTCTTTTCTTTTTTTTTAATTTTAAGTACAACTTTTTTTTTGCACAATTTTCGATGTATCAGAATATTTGTCATTTAAAACAGCTGAGAGTGATCATTCTTATTTTTAGTTTTCTACTTCTACGAAAATTTACTATGTATTCGTCTTGAGGAATAATAAGGTTATGATCTATATTTGCAAATATTCTCTTCGAAATTAAATGGGAGGAAAAAATTTTCCGTCTCCCGTGTGCACAATAGAAGTTACATTAGATCGTTTAGGATGAATCAAACGAGAATATTAACAATTATGTAAGAAAGTACGAGCTTTAAATCATTTTGTCGTTGTTGTTGTTGTCGTTGTTCTTGTCTGTAATAAATTACCAATGCACAGTATTTGGAATATATATATATATATAATCAATATTGCTTTATTTTCCATATTAATTATTCAGATTTTGCAATCATTTTTTTTCTATTTAATGGATGCCTTGACGATCGCCTAAAAGAAAATATTCAAACCGCTCAGTCAAAGAATTTGGTAGTGGATAATGTATCAGTAGATTAACATATTTCAGCCCCTCGGCTAAAAATAATCCAATCCAATACAAAAAGTTCCGTTTGCGCACGAGAGATACAGAATTATAACCTGGTCTCCAGATGTGCCAATAGCCAAACGCCTTTCTATCCTCCCAAATCTCTCTCTCTCTCTCTCTCTCTTCCTCTCTCGCTGTCTCCCTCCCTCCCTCGCTCTCGCTCTCTCTCTCTCTCTCTCTCTCTGTCGCACACTGTCTATTTTTCTGGCATGTCATTAATCGTTACGATCTATGGTGCGGAGAATGCACGCGCCGTCCTTTTTGACAACAGAAGTCGCGCCTACATCCGATCGAGTTAAGGTTCTCTTTTAGTAAATGATGTACTCAACGGGTTGTGTGCCGCCTTTTATTTTAAAGAAGTAGACCACCCGCGCGTCAGTCGCGGCTTCGTCTGGGACACATTCGTATGAATTTTTCATCAAATCATGAACGCCCGGATAATCAACGATTTAGACACGACTGCTTATCGTCTAGTTAACTTGTGCCATTTCGGAACGGGCGCATTATTCTCGCAGGCTCATTAAGAACCTGAACGCGATGACGGATTTGTTCAGGCCAGTCGCGAATTTTCAAATGCGGTCGAGCAGTTGAAGCCTTCCTTCTTCCTATTTTTACACGTGCGACCAAATTCGCAAATACTAAGCATTATTATTAACACTGATATACATTTCGAAATATATTTGGAATATATATATATATATATATATATATTCGGAAAATATTAATTATATTATATACAACGCGCAGATGCACGCACACCCACCCACCCATACACACACACACACACACACACACATTTGCGCACGTAGAAACGATCTCTACTCGAGTAATGAACTGCTCATCTGTAGAATATTTTTATAAATATTATTTAATTTGAAGAGGAAAAACAACAGCACAAATAGAATCAAACTAAATAACAATATTAGATCTATCGTTATTAATATTGCAGACATTTTCGTATCGATAATTAAATTTAAAAATAATTTTAATTACGTATTACATTGTCCGTAGCCTAGTAAAATATTTTGAAGCTCTACATTGTTAATCGTGGCCGAGTTACCGTCTTAAGAAATGAAAACAAAATTATAATTTAATCCAACTTAATTGTTGATAACGTATTATCCTTATTGAACGATTATTGTTACATAAAAGCTCTGATAATAAGCCTAAGGTAAACCCTTTCTTCAATAATTATATAATTTTTTAATGCATCTGTTAGTTAGATTAGTTGCATTGTCTTTTCAATGTTAAAATATTACGTAGAGCAACACGTATACAAAAAATGTTTTTAAACTATTACAATAATTACTCGTAAGTAGCTAAAAGACTTAGGCACTCATTTTTACTACTCGATGCGATTCAACACTTTAATTAGATAATATTTCGCAAATTATGGAAGCGCCATATTCATCGTCGAACATAATGTTGCCAATTATTGATGTTTAAGCGATATTCGATTGGGCACTGCTTTTGTATCATATACATTTAAATTGTATATATAATTCAGAAATTCATAATTACTTTGTTTATTAAACAAAAACTGACCAATTGCTTCAATATTTGATACATACATAGACATGTATGTATATATATATATATATATATATATATATATATTCAGTTTTTGAACATTGATTGAAAAAGGCTATATTTTCGTTACGGATGAAATTTTTTAAGTTTGTAGCAAATATAAACACAATCAAATGTGTAAACAAATTGTACAAGGTCCTGTAGAGTTTCCACAATCGATTTACTACCAGGCTCGAACGATCGCATTAAACTCATATCCAATTGATAATTCCTTCGACTAATTTATAATTTAGCGTAGCCCGGGGAGATAAAGAAAGTAATATTGTTTCTGCATCGTCTCTTTTTACCGAATTTCATATATGTATATATATATATATATATATGTATATATATATATATATAAATTATCTTTCTACATGTTTGCCTTCAGTTAAGTTAAAGTTTCTTGCGCCAGGTATACTAGTTTATCTTTTTTAAAAATAGTTTGTAACCAAGCTGCAAACTATACTTGCTCTTGATCATCCAGCCATCCTTGGATTCCCCACTTAGACTCGTGTTTGAGCTTCAGTACAGGAGTTGAAAATCCAAAATCTTAATACATTAATTAGAATAAGATGTCAAGGTATTATATTTACATTTTGAATTGATAAATAATTACTACAACTCGATTGAACTTAACATTAGTATCTTCTTCATTCTTAGTTTGTTAGCAATTAATTTTTTCACTCCTATTTCACATTCCTCTATTTCGTCTATACGCTGTAATATAATTGAATCCTAACGTTTTCCTTTCATAGGATTAATGATATAGTAGCATTTTTCCCAAGAATTAATTAATAGTAATGTTGCTCTCATTTTCTTCTTTATTCAATTTTTATTAATTTAATTTAAATTTGATTTTATCCCATTGCAATAAAATGCATTACTTTTACATTTTTTAAGTCAGGCTGAAGTAACTTCTGAAAAAAATATTTAAATTTTTGTTCCGAAGTATAGCACGATATTGATGTATTCGATCGTTTGTCAATATGTTCTATATTTTGACATATTTATTCATGAGTTTCAGGTGCATTTGCGATTCGTGACAATATTTGAATTACGTTTTCATGTTATTTTAATATAAAAACTTATATTTTTTAGTTATTGTAATTAAAATCTTTTTTAATAAAAATAATTTATATATATATATGTATAAAGTCATTCTAAAAAATCACTTTTTATTAAAATATTGTGCAATAATTTGTCAATATTAGCATTGAAAACAGATAAATCACTTATATAATATCAACTCACTTATTGAAAATAAGTATTCAATCATCCTTATTTCATTAACTAAATTATTTATTACAAGCGCATCTAAAGGTAAATTTTTGAGCAACTACTTCTTAATCCACTTCACGTTATAACAACATTTTGTAAGTGCTTAATTAAAAAAAAAAAAAAAAAAAAAAAAAATCGCCATTGATTTACGAATATAAAAATATGATATTTTAAGTTCTGAATATTAAGTTGAAAAGTTATCGAATGTTATATTGTTCCCATGCGTCGAATTTAATTGAAAAGAAAATTAAAAAAATATGTAAAACGAATTGAAAAACGTAATCAATTACAAAGAAAGGCTTAAGGGTAATAGAGAGGAAGATAGTAATAACGATAAAGATAGAAAGTGAAGGAGAATCGGTACATAGGTTCCTGAAAAAAATAATAAAAGAGCAGGTGAAAAAGGAGAACGAGAGATATAACGGGCTATAAATTCAAAGTAAGAGAAAAAGTAGAGTATATCGAAAACCCTAAACCTTAAATCATTAAAAGATTGCGAGAAAGACAGCAAATATTGGATAGTGGCAGTGCGTGGATCTCGAAGATACATTAAGCTCGTACACACCAATGTAAATAAACAAATATAGATTATAGCCTTATGAAACAATTTACAAAAATGGTTATTAAGTATTTCCCTGATATTATTATCGGACAAAGAGAGACGGCTTTTAAAATGTTTGCTCTCGACACTGGGCGGGCGCTTTGAGAATTTTACAATTTAACATTGCAGATCGCGATATCATAATAAAGTTACGTAAAGCGCAATGCACAATAATCTAACCCTGCCGCCTGTCGCGTATCGGTAATTCCAGGCGGTTTTTAGGCGAGATCGGCTCTTTTGCCGTATCATGATAAAGACGCAAGAGGATTTTCGGACGAGCGCCGGGAAAGCAAAGCGTGAAAACCTTTTTCTGCGGCTTCGGCCGCTCTCGCCGCCGCGGCCGCCGCTTCTGCTTCGAGACCGACCAGGAGATAAGCAGAGCTCATCTGGAAGAAGAGGGAAAAAGAAGGAAGAAAAAAAAAGTACCCAAAAAATGCCCAGCCGCTGTACAGTTATGGGCTCTCGAATTTTTTGCATTGGCGCTAAAAAGACGAGAGATCATTGAGTAAGTTCTCCTCTCGGGCCGATAGTTGGCTAAGGTAATTGTAACGTATGTCGAAGGGCTCTCTATCTCTTGCGGAAAATCTAGGGAATTCTTACGCGAGATTGATTTACGCGCCCGTTTAAGAACGGAAATGTACCGAGGCAATGAGAGCGGTTTTAGAGAAGCCAGGGTACGCGGCTTTTTCACGGCCTGCCCGGCCTGCGCGAAATATGCCTCGGCTTGAGTTACAGTTACTGCTCGAGGGGCCGATCGATCTTTAAAATCTCATCGATCGTAGGAGGAGAAGCGAAGAGATTTACATTTGAGGCGTCGGATTCTTTGGCGCAATGCTCGATCTTCGCTCGCGCGCAGCTAATGCTCGTTGTCACTTTTGCACCAAAATGCTTGACTCTCGGGCTATTGTCGCCCGGGCTCGAAAGGCCCATTGTCCATCTCGGAATCGTGCGATTATGTCTTTACTCCGCCCTCGTGCACGCCACCGATCCCGAAGATCTATCTATACGTAATATGATACTTATGTGTGTGTGTGTGTGTGTGCGTGCGTGTGTGCGTGTGCGTGCACGATCGTACGAACTTTAGCAATTACGGGCTAGAAGCAATAATAGCAAACGCTTAAAAATAGCAATCACGGGGATCGATGAGTCCCGAGTGAGGATTGGCCTCGTCTTAAAATTTTGGATTCGCGTTGCCGCTCCGATTGCTTTATGCGTCGTGTTGGTGCGGTGCTCTTGTTCCCCGTGTTATTAGCCGCACGCTCGAATGACTCCAAATGCCTTTTCCTACGATTATTTGTGCACGGGCTGCATAAGATACCGACAAAGGAACCCCCCCCCCCAATCCCCACCCATCCGCCGCAAAGTCACTTTTCCATTCGCCTCGGTCGCGCAAAGTGACAAATATCTGTATCAATTCTTTTGACGCTCGCTCAAAACACTTGGCACCAAGTTTGCACTCCAAGGGATCCCAACTGGACGCGAGGATACCTCGGTGGATGTTTAAAGAACGCTCGTACAAATTTTTCATTCTAATGCTCAGCCACCCGTGGAGTAGCTCGAGAGAGAGAGAGAGAGAGAGAAATAAGTAAAATAGAATATTTATTTGTAATGCAATTGGCCGATGGCGCTCTTACGAGAACGGCTGAGAAGTTTCTTTGAGCGCTCGCTCTAAAATATCGTTTATTATTTACAGACAATATTCCTGGATTAAAGGGACATTTTGCTTAATGAAGGCTGCCGATAAATTAATTACTCTAGCAAGCTTAAATCGCTAATTATATTATCTTTTATAACGAGGAAACGAGGGGGGAAAAACACCAATCAACATATGTTACCGATGTCCGCGGTTTAATTTATACTGTTAGCTAAGAAAACGTACATACTAAGCACTTAGTAGTGTAAAAGACTTGATTAAGAAGAGGGAGGGGCGGGACGAGCCTGGCGGGCGAGCGGTCGGGGGGGGGGGGAGTGGTGGAAGGAGGAAAGCTTGACTTGTAAATGTAACCACGGTCGTCAGTTGCATTCAGAGGCTCGTTTTCTACGTTGAGCGAATCTTGTGTATCTCTCAATCGAGTCAGTCGAGTATCAAAGCACCGAGACGTTGTGTATTTTATAAACGCCTCTGATAATTATGCAACGATAATATGAATTGCATTATACACGAGACACTCGCTATGAGAAAAATAACCAAGTGACGAGAAGGCACTTAAGAAAGGACTTCATTATACCTTCATTAATATCCCTTGGATTCTGGATGCAAAATTGAAAATCATATTTTTTATGATTTATATTAATAAGGAATATTTTAACGCGTGACCAAACGCACGCGCGCACAATAAACAAAAGGCAGGAGAAAATTATAATACGTATATTTGTGTATAATTTTTTTTTTTTAAACGATCGCATCCCACACAACGAAGCTTACCGTTCAAATCTTCTTTTTGTTAGTTTGACTTATTTGATTTCCCTTCAAATTGCTTCGTTCCGAGAGCTACTCATTAATAAGCTCACCCATTGGGATCAATGGACAAAATTGACTCGCGTAGTTTATTTTCAATTTTGTTTTCTCGGGTAGGCTGCCGGCTGAGATCTTTACCAACGTAAACAAAAGTTCGTAAACGCATAGTTAATTTTATATAGCGGATTCAGCTAAAATCAGATAACATTCACTTGGGGCCTTTTAATACCAGGACTATTTCACATTTTCTATTTTCCTGTTTCTGCATCAACTTTCTCATTTCTTTTCCGTCGCACTCCTTTGAATGTCCACTAATGATAGCGTTTCCCCCTACCCCCCCCCCCTGCACTGGCCTGTACTTGTCTCGCACGCATGCCTTATTCCACGTCAAAGTCCTTATAGCTGGGGGACACCTTGACGTTAGAGCGGCTCGACCATTCTGAAACTCATTTAAACGGGTCTCTTACATATAAAAATTTCACGCGTAACTTTAAAATACCGCTCTACTGTATCGCTGTGCTTGTAGATGAGGAGATCCGGTAATTTGACGTTTATCGATATCTTTCGCAATATTGTCGCGATAGAGAAACCTATTGAATGTACGTGTAGCCATGTGTACGTGTAATCTTCGGCTAAGAGTATATAGTGACCTTCGGCTGCAGGCAGGTTAAATATCGCTGCTTTATTTTTAGATGTATAATTTTTATATCTTATTATGAAAGTGTTTTCTGATTATTGTTATTATTATTTTATTATTTTTTTTTTAACAACGTTTAATATATTCGGAAAAATTGATCATCGAGTAAAAAAACCCTCGTGTCTCTCTTGTGCTTCCAGACTTTGAAAGGTCATTGTTCGGTTAATTTTTGATTTTGCGCAAAAAGGAGCGAGAAATTTTTGTAAAAAAAATTCCTTTTTTCTTAAGCAGATATTCCAACATTTGTCTAATATTACGATCTCTTGGGTTACACCGAAAAATCGGAAATGTCGAATCATTTGGTTATTTGTTTTTTGCACACGAGCTTAAATTTAAAATTGCAAATAGAATTGACTCACTTGCAATGTTCAATAAATTTCTTTCGTAAGCTAAATGATAATGTTTACTCTTGTAGTTACCCTTCCAAGCACTTCCACAATTATTAAAATTGAAACAGCTTAGCGCTTCCTCGTGTGATGTTGGATTATATACCATTAAGCCCTTCTTTCCTATTAAAGTTTTTTTTTGTGATACTTTTACACGGATAGGTAATGTCTTAATAATTTGGTATTAAGATTGGAGCATTAACTGCGACGTTAAGCCGATTTTCGCAGAATCATCTATCACGTGATTAATTAGCTCGCAGCTAGCCATAGGTAGTTTATTTTTCATAATTATTTTATCGCAATTGTATACATGCACAAATGGTTAATCAAAGGCCTCTCCTTTTTAAGCTCTATTCGGATCAATGCCGTTAACGGATAATTTTTCTCACGTTGGGTTGCATAATGCTTGGAATTTGCACGCTCGTCGTAATTTTTCGTCACATTATTCATAATGTTATTGAGGCATCGTTGAGCCTGTACTTTTACACTTGCTAAACTACTACTGCGGCTTGAAGATGCGCTCCTTGACATTAACTACTCTCTACCTCTAATAATTCATTTTCGAACTTTCGTAAAAAAATCGTTCTTTTTTTTTCATAGTCTCGTGCTTCTACGGTTCTTTGTAACATTTTTCTTCTTCTTATTCTTCTTCTTCTTCTTCTTCTTCTTCTTCAATACTCGACGGCAGCCTAGATCTTTTGTTCATTCGCGGACTTCTTAATCATCTAACTGTTTATTCAACAACATTGAGCGTTGCCCTTTAAAGCAAAAAAGGATAATTTTGTCAAAGTCTTCAATAAGACCACGTACAAAATAAGACTGTAAAATTATTAAGTATACACACAATTAACCATCCGAGTCTCCATTGTTCCTCTTAAATTATCTTTCTCTTTGCGAGTATATTATTGTCGAACAAACTTCTTTCTTGTCTGTTTTTTTTTTGCATTATAGACGCAAAGAACATTTTTTTCAGGGTAGAAAAAGTCAAGCAAGAAAAAAAAAGAATATGCGAAAAACTATTCTCATGTTTAATGACGATTCGATGATGGAATCGATCTTTTTTTTCTTTTTTTTTTGAGGCCACATACAAGAGATAATCTTTGTGTTCAGTGTGTCAACTTTTCGTTCATGCTTGGGTGCCATTTGACAATCAGAAACTTCTATCTAGCGATGATAAATTCACAAGACTGCACTTGCCACGAAGCCTGCCGTCCGAAACTAGTTTGTTTTTATATTATATTCCATCAATTTCTCTACCGCTGACAGCGCTCTCGCTTCAATGTCCATAAGCTTCATGACTTCCTGCTCCAAGCCTCGAAACATTTTGCCATGGGCTGCGAGAGAAGGCTTACAAAAAGCTTATAAAATGCCAATGCATTTAATTGTACTTTACAGCGACGAAAATAATTGTTCGCTCGTAGTGAGCGATTACAAGTTGACAATGTTTTTGCGCCGAGGAGGCTAACAATGCAATTGTGGTGCTCCATTGACGATAAATAATAAATGCTTCCTACCGATATCAAAGATCGGATATCGAAAAATAAATGAGACTACTGTGAAGCATAAGCAGAGATATATTGCACGCGGTTAGGTATTAAAAATTAGATACGCAATTTTACGAATCGATAACTTTTTCGTAAATTGTAACTACCGCTGATTTTTTTCATCGACCGAAAATGTTCATCTTTCATATTATAATGAGATGTTTTTTCATAAATATTGAGGAAACATAAATTTTACAATCGTTACGTACATCGTTTTAACTCCAAAATACAAAATTAATTCTACCAAATATAATTTATATATATATCGTATCAACTACAAGTACGTACAGGTTGCAATGACTGAAAAAATTATAAATAACAATTTAAAAAAAATTGCTAAATATAATTTATCCTAAGGAGCACAGATATTAATAATGACTTTCGCCGACTTGTCGTCACCAACGCCGGTGACCAAACCGAGCATCGATCATTTTTCTTATCGACATTTCGAGATCCGTCGCAGAAAGTTACATCTGCACGATAGTAGGAAATATTTTAATCTTTATTGAGTGGTTCCCTTCTCACTCTCTCTCTCTCTCCTCTTATTTTCTGCCTCTTGGTCTGTCTGCCCGACTGTATCGTGAATTTGTATCATGCCTGATCGGATATGAGAATAAGTGATTGTTCTATACAAATGGAAAACGAGCCAAAAATTAAAAGAAGAATATATGCAAGATAAATAAAAATAAGCAAAAGAAGGATTCATTCACGTATGATGGGAATTTATGAAAAACATGTTATACATAAATGTCACAAGGAGATTATTATTAGATTATTCTTACTTTGGTTAACTGAGTCTGAAACTGTCGCTAAGCGAATGCAGTAGACGGTAATTAATCAAAAATCCCTGAAATTATTATTAAAAGGATAAAAAAAAAAAATAGAAACAAACTTTACTTAAAAATTATCCTAATTTCTTGTTTTTAAATCTATTTGTCCATGCGTCTGTCTTTTTGTATAAATAATTGCTTTCCGACAAACGTTACAAACCAAGATTAAATATATTTCCGTCCAAAGGGAATGATATTTTCTAGGATAGTTCATTGTTGACAATAATTACTGTTTGATTCTACGTAGATTTAATCATCCGTTCGCTATTATAAATTACTTCATAGTCTATTAGCTAATAAGTTAAATTATGAATTTTGACAGATAATATTTAATATAAAACTCAATTATTTCAATAATTACTTATAAAAGTAAAAAGAATATATCGTTTATACTATTGCAGTGATATACTATTAAAATTACCTTAAAAAGTAAATATACTATCCTTGACCATAGTAAATTTTTATGTAGTAAACATAAATGCAGTTTTGTCTATATCTTACAAGTATTAATGATGTTACTGTTTCTTTCGAGATAAATATGAGACAAGCTTGGACGGAAACTACATTTCAAAGAGGACAAATCATTAGTTTGCATAACTGACACGTAAACAAAATCTTCAGTCTACTTTCACTCGCTTCCTTTGAATAATAGTTAAAACTAAATATTTCTATAAATTCTTGTTTTATTGGTATTTATTTCATTTTCAAGAATCAATTGTGTAATAATTTTAAAATAGTGAGTCATTTTTAATAGTAATTTTATACAATTCTTCCATTACACAAAAAAATGATATTACAACAATATCGTGACGCTCATGTATATATTGTAATGTGATGTAACGAGTACAGTGCAAAAATTATTAATTAAAAAGGATTTATGTAAATAACCTGACAATTTGTACAAATAATGACGATAAACACTCACAATGCGATGTTTTGAAAAACTATAAGGTAATTATAATTTAAATAAATAATTGATATATCATAATTTTTAATGCTAAAGTATACGGATAAATTAAAAGAATTGTAATATTTATTTTGCCCAATTTAAGTTAAGAATGATTTACAAAGAAAATAATATATTTGCAAGTAATATTAATAAGGAAAAGAATTTTTGACACGCAAAATTAAAATGCACTTCAGTATCACATTTGAATTTTTGCTCTACTTACACTATAACATATAATAATAATAATAATGAGTCTTTTTTAGATAAATCATGTATAAGTAAACTGAGAAAATACTCCAATATTTATGGTAGTAGCATTGCATGATTTTAAATTAGATACTTTAGATTTAAATCTGCATTATTACCGATTAAAGTTAAGCTCTTGATAATTGAATTTTCACAATTATTCATGTTTCGTTAGAAGGGAAAACATAATAATCGTCTCAAATAATAATTATTCGAAACAAAGTAAATAAGTATAAAGCACATGTGAATGCATTGATTCTAAAAATATAATCCATGGAAATAAGGAGATGCTGGAAAACATGATATAAACATTCCATGAAATATCGATAAAAAGCATAGAGCCATATTGGAATGCAATGGAAATACAAGACGAAAAAACGATTATGTTGTGCATTGTTTTTTTTTTTTTTTTTTTGTTATAATTTTAGTCTTTTATTTATCCTTATTAAAATAAAAAGCACTTAATTCCTTATTTCGATTGTAATATCTATATCACTTTTCCATTAAATATTTAATTTTACTCGTGAGTTTAATTTTATTTACAGGTATTAATTAACCACATATGCCATTAAACAATCGTATCGATGATGACGCATAGTTGATTGCTCATCGATTAATTTCTTCGAGTGCAACTACCTTAGGGATCTTAATAAATGCATATACGGAGATGCTGTACACTTAGATCGGACACTGTTTCATTGCGAATTTAGAAGGAGAAGCCTTTTCATTTCACGCGTACGAGTCGAGTTTCTATTTTCTTCGTTGCTCGATATTTTAGCCTCCTTTTCAAAAAAAAAGAAAAAAAAAAAAAAAAGAAAGAAAGAAAAAAAAAACAAAAAAATTACAATTGCATTTTGCAACGATGCAAAGGCAATGAAAAACCCTAATGATATGCGTTATTGGCCGCTTATTACTTTGTTAAAAAATATAATTTAACCTTGGAAAACAACCTATCGTTACAATTCGTGTTGAGTATTTTTGCAGTCCTTCCTCATTACTTTCAATGTACCTTAGCGCAAGGTTGGAAATAGTAAATTACAAATTTATTCTACATGTTAAGCTTTTTACTATTTATTATATTATTGTCGTGATATTTCACGCACTTGTATGTATTATATACTTATTTGATTTATTTATTTTTTTTTTTTTTTTTTTTTTTTACAATATTTTAAATTGAAGTAATAAATACATTCATATTCTAATATTATCGTTCATACCTTTCGAACAGAAAATATATTTCATATGTTTACCTGGAACATTATTACATCATACCATAATGCAATAAAGGTTGAATTACATTTAATCTTTATATCAATGATGATCACATGAAATATAAATTTAAGTTACTTTTTAGTGTTATTAATATTTGGATGTCTTATGTTAAAAGTAATTAAAGTAACTTTAGGTGTAATTAAATGTTAGTGTTCTACATAACTGAAATTTTAATAAATGATGAATCGGTTGATTAATTTTTAATTTGTAAATAATTAGTATCTAAATTTGAATTATGTATCAAAATGAAAATTTTTCCAAGTGCACTATAAATGAAGATATCGATAACTTACTATAAACCAGACATAATATTTATGATGTTACAATACAATTTACCGTATTTACTTCTTCGATTTACTTATTAACTACAAAAATATTTCTCCTTTATATGTTTAACGATATCATTTCATTCGACAAAGCATATAACCACTTACTGTTTCATTAATTTTACTTCATTTCAAAAATTGCTTTTTTGAAAATACAAGTCGTAATAACTGCATTTGTATAATTACTTGCAGCAATGTTTAATGTACATTTATATTTTATGAAAAAATTAAATTGAATATTTGATTGACACTTTGCATTGAAAATAAATCTTTTACGTACGTACGTATGTATGTATGTATGTATATATATATATATAATATATATATATGATACACAATAACTTTTCAAATATAATATTAAAATTTATATTATCTACAAAAAAGTAATCAACTTTTTACAAATACATTAACGTATAGAAAATTTTATGGTCATATTCCTTTATTTAATTTCATACATAATTTACATAAAATTCAAACACATTTTTATCCGATGATAAAATTTTGGATATATCATCAAATATCGTCAATGCTTGGAACTATTATAATAATGAAATCTGAGTAATTATAAACTAAGTGAGAATATTTAAAGATGCCGACAAAATGCAACATGTATTTAGTATAAATCATTATGATATAGTTTCACCATAATTTGTACAATAATATTAAAGTTTCAAGACTATGTAAAAACAAAAATGGTTTTTTATTATGTAAGCTAACACTTTCATTGTGATACATAAATTTGTTGATAAGACATTCGGTTTACAAATACAATTTCTTCTAAATTTAGAAGTTTTGCCAAAAATGTGACGTGATTCGTATTGCAATTTTATCAATTAAAATAAAGTTCGTAATTAATAAACGAAATCATCAATGAATGTTTACCGTATGAAATTATAACAGTACACATATATGTATATATATATATATAGATAAATAAATAAATATACATACATATACATATAAATATACATATATATATATTTCAGTAAAAAAACATGTATCAAGTAAAAATATTTCAAATTGTTTGAAAACATTTTTTCATAAAGCTCGATTTTTAACTTCTTCATCAGTTAATAAGCTGTTACGTACTTAATAATATATCAACTAGCATTCCACGTTACGAAGTATTAAAGTATTTGCCACTAATAAGCTCATGCAAAAATAAACGAGAATTCGTGTATCTATAATATTTATATCAAACCGTTTTTTTTTTTTTTTATAATACACGCTCGACTTTGTACGAGTATAGAGAAGAAATCGATCACTTGAACTATTCTTTGTACTTAAATAAAATAAGATTCTTCCAAAAGTTATTTACAAAATTATGTACAGAGGACGACAAGTCGACGTTTAGTTGGACGATCGAACAATCGGAGTGGCATTGATTTTTTGGAGGATTTTCGAGGGTCGCAGAGAGTCGGTTGCCACGCGACAATTAACGGAGACAAGTGCGCGCGCGCGCGGCTGTCGATCCAGGCCCGGGGCCGACACTGTAATTTGGAAGTCTTCTATTATCGATAACCAAGTCAAGTATTATAATGATAATAATGTGAGAAGGCCGCTGTCGCCATTATTATTTCGCGGGTGCACTTTTCCCGAACGACGGTCTTCCCTTAGCGGAGTCGCGGCGCACCTCCTCGACCTCTTCCCCTGGTCTTTTTTTGATCGCCGCCCGGCGCTATTGTGCAACAGCCGGGGCTCTGCCGGGCCGCGCGGGGCCTTTGTGCCGCGGCTCGAATAATAGGAGGCCCAGTGTTGGGTTACTCCCCGGGTACGGGACAACGACGGCAACGGTACCTTCTGCGCAAGGACAAGAGTCGCGCAGACTCGAGGGTTCGTTACTGGCCGATCACGCGCAGTCAAGGGAGCCGAGGGAGGCGGGACTATGAGCTCCTGCCAGAGCAAACGTCGGACTTATCGACGGCCCGCCACTTCCGGCGCTACTTCCATACAATTCCAGCTCGCTCAGGCTACCCGAGTCGACGCCACCGGATCCCAGTGTGCCGCCGCCGCCGCCGCCGCCGCCGCCGCCGCCGCATTTCTCGGCCTTGCCCTCCTGCTTCAATACCATTCGCCGCCACTTTGCTCGGGCGTTTTGAAACCACACCTGAAATAATCAAACAAAATCAAATCGTACATCGTTAGTGCGGCTCGGTCGTTTTTGCTTTGGTTCGGCGTTGTTGTTGTTGTTGTTGTTGTTGTTGTTGTTGTTGTTGCTTTTGTTTTGGGCTCGGCTTTTTTTGCTCCCCCCCCCCTCTCTCTCTCTCTCTCTTGCCTTTTTTCGCAAACATTGGCGCAAGTCACCACCGTTACCGATAAAAAGAAATTGCATTTTGCCCGATTTATCATCGTTCTTTGGCCAACTTTAACGTCGGCTATTAGATGGCTCGAAAATTAATTTACATGCTACGTCGTTTTTTCCCCTCCTTTCCTCTCCATTAAATTAAAAAGCCAATGCTATTGGGCCCTTGTTTATTCACGGCTATCCCTAACAAGATTCAAGGCAAATAACGATACAATCCTTCATTTTAATCCTATTTCATTATTCGACAATCCTTAAATCTACAAGACGTACGCTTTTATTTTTCGGCAATGCCAACGCGATAAGAAGCTACTTTGTAAATAAGTAGCTTTCTTCCAATCCGAATCAATAAATCTCTGCGAGCTACTATCGAAGCAAGTTCTCGATTTTTTAAGGATACTTAATCCGAAAACAAAGTCCCCGTGACTATTCAGCTTTAATCGACGGTAGAAGGCAACTATCAAGATTTCCCCCCCCCCTCTCAAATTTGCCATGAATTTCAGGAGCTTAATTCAATAAACAAAAATTTTCTTTCTATTACAATAGAGTTATATTAAGGCACTAGTGGTAGGGCTTTTCTTAATTTTCCTTTTAATAACTGTTGCCATCTAGGCTTAAAAAAAGAATGAAACTTAAGATCACGTAACGTAAGGAGATACTCGCCATTTTGATCATAGTTATTTCTCCCTCGCGCCATCGGAGCGTAAAAATAAATGAATCTCATAAATAGAATTTTAAAAGAAAATCAAAAAAATGTTGCCTAAAGTTGACAAATTGCTTATAAAATAAAATTAAAATGTTTGCCTATTTCAATTAGAAATACAAGAATAGACATAAAGGATTTGGTTGTATTAATGGCATTATTACATAAGAATAGCTTCACAATTAAGCCGTGCGTGGATGTGGGTTCTGTGTGTGTGTGTTGCGCGCGCGCGCGCGTGTGTGTGGGTGTGTGCGTATTCAACATAATAAGAAGAATATCAAGTGTGAAAATAAATCACGAGCTGCTTCATTTAATTTTGTTGATTTACATGTGGATTTGTGCAAAAATCTAATCGATAAATTATCCAATGCAGTGTTTTCTTATGTAAAGTAGTGGAAAATGTATCGTAATGAAAAATTTACAATGTATGAAAGAATAATGAAACTCAAGGTTATGCAAGTGCTAAATTGTAAACGGTTGAGAGAGATTTCTATTTCTTTATCACTTTAATTCTTCGGGTAAAGAAAACAATTAAGGTTTTGGCATTCATTGGGAATTTTCTACATCGACTCGCAATTTACACGTCCCCTGTACTTTATTTATTGAAAAAGAATACAATGAAGACGCGGCACGATCTAGCCAGAGATAATGAAGCTTAGAAAAGAAGGCGAATAGAGAAAAAGTACATTAATTTTTTATTTGTTTTGCCTTTTGTTTTTTGTTTTTTATTTTTAAATCACGTAAAAAACCCCTCGCGCATAACTTAGATAGAGCCAAGTATTCGCGTGTGGCCCCCGGGTGATCAATATCAGTCAGGATGGCAAGCGCAGGGTATATCTAAAACTCTTCTCTCTCTCTCTCTATCTCTCTCTCTCTGTCTGTCTCTACTTCTCTATCTCGAGTGCACACTTTGGAAACCAACACGCGAGCCCTTTTCTCCCTTCAATACTAAATATTTTTATGCTTTCCTTCCTTCAAATTTTCTGTCTGATTAATCAAACGCGCCACACGAACAACTTAACGCACGTAACAACTTTATCCCTTTACGTTTGAATGCACTGCTATTTACTGTATACGCTTCCGTCGCGTCGATTTTGAAATTCTCTTCTCTGCGAATTAAAATTTTTGAACAATTAAGATGATCGATTAATTTGTCGTTTATCATCACCATGCGTGTCTAATATTGAAAATGGATTGTGGCTTTTGATAATTGTACAATATTATTAGCCAAGTAAATTGAGTTGATTTTAATACAAGTGAAAATGTCATTGCCACTGATACGCGGATAATTTCACGAATGACAAATCATATGCTATCTAAAACTGATAGAATTCTCTTAAATTATACGAGTTAAATTTTTGTCCGAAGCCTATGAATAGAGCAGTACGTTGAAAGTGACTATTTTGAAAATTAAAAATGTGCTTCTTATGTTACTCGTATTATTTTTTTAAACGGTAATTTAAAGATCTCAGTGAATTGCGCTCTTAACTTATAAAAAAAAAACCTAATTCAATTTGCGTAACGTTATTTCAACGAAAAAAGCACTGAAATGAACTACTGTTCTAATAAATTATTAAGAAAAGCATGGGGGAGGAGTGAATTCATATCAAAAACATGGACCTACGGATATAATAATCTCTGCACGGAAGTGAAGTACAGTTAAATCAAGAAATGGATTCCCCTTTTGTGTTGAGTGATCATCTTTACCGTCATCGTAAAAAAAAAAAATTTGAAATTTATGAACGAACGAGCGCATTTATTAATAATGTTTTTGCGCATTAACACGCATCTATATAAATAATATTTACCCGCGCTGCGTTTAATTAGAGTTTATTATATTTTAATTGAAATGGGCATTTTAATACCTTGCGACTTCATAATTATTTATATAAAATTGTACGACGTTTGTAATGGTAAAATTATTGTATCATCGCTTAATGTACATAGTAAATATGCGTACGTACTCGTGTGTGCGTGCGTGTGCGTGTATAAATATATATATATATATATATATATATATATATAATAATAACAACAATGATACAATAAATACAATAAGAATTTACAAGGAGGACGCGATGGGATATCGGGGAGTGGCCGCGTAACGATCGAGGAGAACTTTTATAAAAGCATTGACGACGCACACGTGAAGGTTAGGTAAAAATCGATGCGGGGGCAAAAAGGGGGCGAGGCGGGGAATTAAAATTAAGCTCAAAGCCCCATACGAATATAACCAATACAAGCGAATCTAACGAAATAGGAAATTGAAAGCCGCGTGTGTTTCTCGGAGAAAAGTTGGGCATGCTAATTCAGAAGCGTGAGCCCGGTAGAGGACTTTGCTTTGATCTTGCGACGGCGGTGTTGGGCGCTCTTTTAAAAATACAATTAAAAAAAGGAGCTCGTCGTTAGAACACAGACAAGGGATAATTGGGCCAAATGCGCACGATAGGCACAAATGAGTAAATCCCTCTATGTCACGCAGGCGCAAACGGTCGCCCGTAAGGGAGCAAAGCAGGAGGAAAAAATAAAGCAAGAGGACAACGGGCAAAGGGACCACGACTCCCGTATACTAAATCCAAGCCTGTGATTTATGCCCGCGCCACGTGTACACACCGCGGGCACATGCATGCGAAGTTAGTCGACCGCAGGCGCGCACAACACCGTTGCGGATTGACGAAGAGCCGGGGATAAAGAAAAGCAACGAGCTGTCGACGAAAATATCGCGCGGAGTTCTGAAATGGTCGAGTAACGTGAGAATTCGCGCGCGTCGGCCCTGCGCTAATTGGAGAAAAAATATACACGGGAAGCGTGCATACCTTTATCCTGGGCCGGCCTCGGGTAGTGGCCGCCGCCGCCGCCGCCTTTCCCGTGCGTTTTCCGCGACTGCTCGCGATCGCGGCCATGGGAAATCGACCCCCCGCCCCCGGCCCCCGCGCTGCGCGTGCACAGCCCCCCGACATCGGTCGGTAATCGTCGTCGTCTTCCTCGGGCCAGATGCCGAGGAAGGGCGCGCGACTCACCTGCAGGACCCTCTTCGGCAGCCCGGTCTTCTGCGAGAGCTGCTTCAGGTCCTTGGCGTCGGGATTGTGATTGATGGCGAAGTAGCTCTTCATCGTCCTGAGCTGATGGTGCTTGAAGCTGGTGCGCATGCGCTTCGTGCGGCTATTGGTGCAGGGCATGCCCGGAGTGCCGGGACCCCCCCTGCCGAACGACATGTCGATGTAGTCGGCGTTCAAGTCTGTGGAGCAGAACGACCGATGCGTAGGATCATTGGGCCTTCCTTTACTTGGCCTACGGCGTAAGAGCGCACCCCCGTCCGGAGGCGGGGGGACCCTTATCATTTTCCCACGTCTCACCACCGGGGCAGTGGCGAGCTCCGGACTTAGCCGGTGAATTATCGAGAGGTCCGCGCCCTCGAATCGACTAGTTCGCATTTAGATTTCTCGAGCTTCAGAGCCGATGCACTTGGCGATGCAACGCGAGGCAAACGAGCTACGGATGCGACGATCGTTAATGGCAATGGGAGCGGTGCCTTCCAGGTGAATTTTTAAGATGATCCGAGGGCTTCGCGCGATCCTCGACCAAGGGAGCCACTGGCACCTCGATCGGGCCACTGGAATTTTTAATTCGTTGAAAAAAGCCGAACAATTCTTCCGTCTTAGTGTTGTCGAGGCAAACTTGAGTTCCGCCCGGGAAACGCATTGCCAGCGCGCGAGAGCAAACGGTAAACGAGACTTTTTTTTTTTTTTTATCAAGCGCTAGCTATACTCGAGTTATGATACTTTTACGATGAGGACGACCGTAAAAATATTACCCACGTACTTATGCGCATTTAAAAATACCGAATTGAAAAGAGATCAAGGCACGCGATCGACACAGAAGTTGGAGCAAAATTTTTATTATCAGGGGCTCGGGAGGTAACGCAATTTTATCAATTATCTTTACGTAAGGAGCGTTTTACGAGTAGATTGAATGCCCCCGAACCCGATTGATTTCGATTGGAATTGACAAAAACGCACAAATACGTAATGGCTTCATAGGCTCGGTTTAACGAACAATTTTTCCTATTTTTTTTTTTTTATTTTTTTTTTAACCACAATTTGTTAAATATAACTGATTTTCTCGCTTATGCACTCGTACGAGCTACGGCCAAGCCGCATAAATCATTCGCTCGTTTAAAATAGCAATCGGTGAATCAAAATTGATGTACGCGCTCCTTTTGGATTCTTTCCGTCTTATCTTCGTACGCGTCCCCCCCCCCATCCCAACCCCTCAATCCCGGCGTCTGGCCATATCGGCGCTCGCGGACGATCTTAAAGCTCGAGGAAAACTTCTCCCTTAGCTCTCCCTTAAAAAGCATTAAAATGCCGCTTGACTTTAAGGCCGAGACAAGCCGACCGAGCGCCCCCGTTAATAATAAACACAAATATATATATATATATATATATATTCCAATGAGAACTCGGATTAATAAAATGTTAAGAAAAGGTGATGGAGGCTACTAACATGACTCACCGAGGCTGGCAGTCATGGCTTCGAGGTCCTTGGGCTTTCTTTTCCTGGGCCGGCCCTTTTGCCGGGGCGTCGGTATGTTCGCGACCGCGGTAGTAATGGCAACAGCCGTGGCCGCTATGATCGGCGAGGAGCCATTGAAGTACGGTATTTTCGGGGGAGATCCGGAAACGCCGCCGGGGCCGCTCGCGTTATCGGATATGACGCCCGAGGCAGTCGAGGACTGCAGGGAAACCGGACTGAGCTGCTGCTGCTGCTGCTGCTGCTGGTGCTGCTGCTGGTGCTGCTGCTGCTGTTGCTGCTGCTGCTGCTGCTGCTGCTGCTGCTGGTTCAAGTTGATCGGCCGGCGAGCTTGGCCGTGGTGATGGTGCAGCTGGTGGTGGTGGTGGTGGTGGTGGTGGTGTCCGAAGTCGGCCGAGAGGAAGCTCTGGCCGGGGTAGTGGGGCCCCGGCGGGTAGACGGGCACCGGCGGGCTCTGGGAGGGATGGAGCTCGGCCCCGACCTCGTAGTGCATGCGGCAGAGGACGGCGCCCTCGCGCATCCCGAAGTGGTCGCCCTTTGTCAGGGGCACCGAGCAGGCCGCGCAGGAGAAGCAGCGCACGTGGAAGACGAGCTCGCGGGCCCGCATGACGAGCTCCGAGGCGAGGATCGCCGCCTGGCAGCGGGCGCACCGCTTCATGCTCCCGAACATTCTGCAACAGGAGACGACGGGCATCTGTCTTGGGGGGATTTTCACGATGATGGTAATAATGGTGTGTGGTGGGGGCGGGGCGGGGGCGGGGGTGGGGTTGGTGGAGGGGGGCGCGCGGCTCCCGCGCTCGATCCAACGCCGCTACCGGAGCCGAAGCCTCCCGGGGAAGGCCGCTGTGCCTTAGGCCGCACCTCGAGGAGCGCGAGTCGCTTGGCTCTCGGGCCCCGGGTCCAAGGCTCCCCCCCGCCCCGGCTTTACCACGCGAATAACGCGATTTCATTGAAGAGCGGAGCCGGCCGTCGCTCTTTGATTCCCGACTCCCCGTCGAAAGTCTCGATCGTCTTATCTCTCGCCTAGCTCGGGAACTTTATCCCGGACTCTGGGTTCGTCTGACACTGCCGGGCGCGCGAGTCGAGCGAATCGCTTCGGCTATCCTGCCTCACCGATTATGCGCTTGGGCTCGCGAGGCCTCGCGCGGCGATGATCCTCGTAGCAGCAGTTGGTCGCTCGCGTTCGTGCGCCGGTCCCTCAACGACCATCCAATGTCCCGTGCAATCAAAGCAATGGGCCTCTTCGTTCGGACTCTTTGCCTTGGGCTTTATTATTTGTGGAAGCTCGCTTTACGCGCTTTACTTGCCCTTGGCTTTAGCGAGCCGCCCCGGGGAAGCTATGCGGTACGGAGAGCCGCTACTCGATAGTACTCTCGACCGATCCGCTAAATCTTCGGGCTCAGGGTTGGCTTACTTTGGCCGAGTTTCGTCCGTTGCCCAACGATTGTCCCGATAAGCCACTGGACGATAAATTGACTCAAATTATGGAATGCGATCGCGCCGATTGGGCATGCCTTCCTCTCGATTTTATTGCACCGATCTGCGCGCAATTTGTACCCTACGCCATTGGGGGAAATCAAATATAAACATAGCGTTGTTATAGGCACAAGAGCCTCCGATGCAATTGCACATGCCTAAGGTGAGCAAACGATGGGACGAGCTTCTCGAATAAATTTCCCGAAAATATTGCCTCGACTCTTTCCTCCTCTCGTAAAATTTCCCCATCCCATTCCGAGCGCAGCTGGACGGACGCCCAATGAAAATCAAGCCCGGCCGAGGCTATTGGAACTTCCCCTGGGGATTTCTGCGCCCCGCTCACGGCCGTTCCGCGTTTGGCGAATGCACGACCGGCGTTATTTAATGTGTTTACACGTTTCGCCACTCCTCGCGATCCGCGGCTCTCGCGCGCATTTGTTATTTCGCGTGGCTCGTTGCCGCACTCTTATAAAACCCCAATTCCACTGCAGCAGACGGCCTGGCGCCGAAATCTATTTGCAAACAAATTCATCGCGAGGCTGCCCGACGTCGCGGCTAACGAGGAACTAATGAAAATAATAATAAGAATGATAACAATAATAATAATAATAATAATAATAATAATCCCCAACCAAAGCCGGCGACGAAGCGAGACCAGAGCGCTCAGCGATGGGTTGGGAATCCATCCGCGCGAGATTTAACGTCGGATTTAAGCGCTTTCTTTCGGCCGCTGGCTAAAAAATATACGCAAGAAGCTTAAGGCCAAGATCAATTGCAATAGGCGACAGGGCCGTGGAAGGCAGCGGAATTCCGGTGGCTTGGATAGCCAACGAAGTTACGTTTAGTTTTTTACTTTTAAGCGTTTCTTTTGCCGCGCGTCTTCGTTGGCTTATTTTCTTTTTTTTTTCTTTTTCTTGCAGATATTGAAAGGAAAAAATAACAGGAAAAAAGAAAAACAAACGAACGAACAAACGCGCGCGCACTCGCGCACGCACAAGCCCGCGCTTTTATAACGATAAAATCAGTTGATAAATTATAGTTGGGAATGATCGTTCAAAATCCGCTCTCTCGGCCTCCCGATCGTGGAAGCGCGTAAATTTGCATTCCCTGTTCACATGGCCGGGGATCCAATGCAGAGCAGTGAGAAAGATTGTAAATTTCGAGGGGTGTTTATATTACTAATTGCCCCTCGTTAATTATAAGTACCGTTCGAGTCCTATATGATCTGCAACGATGCGTCATCGGATCTTTCTCCTTTACGCCCTTTTTCCCATATGCATTTGAAGTATCCCGCGGTGTTCCTCGGGACCGTGAACTTGTTGTGAGAGCCGAGTATTGTCCGCGCGCACAGCGATCCGAGCCCCCAACACTTGCGGCGAAATAGACTGTCTCGGATAATTATAGACTCGGAATGTGAAAAAGTAGGCGCGCTTCGCAAATAATGACAATAACAGCAGCAGCAGCAGCAGCAACGACAATGGCAACGATAATAAGAACAACGATAATAATAACAACACAACAACAACAACAACAATAATAACAACAACCATGACGACGGCGACGACTAAGACGACGTCAGGCTGGAGCAGCAATAATAACAGCGGTGCCCGAGAACGAGGCGCGCGCGGTCGATAAACCGGCGGGTCGCAAAGAGTTGCCCGGCGACACTCGGCGTTGTCCGCTTCTTCGGAAGCTTTTTTTTTTTCTTTTTCATCTTCTTCCCTCCCCCCCCCCACCCTCGGCGACCGAGTCGCAGCTCGGATTCCCCGAGCGCGCGACGCCGCTTCTGGCGCTCGAGAGCATCTCGCCTCTCCCTTGTATTATTATCTCGCTTATTATACCGGACGGTAGTTGGCTTTTGGAGAAGGCAACTAGAGCAAAGGGGAAGGCGGAATTAAAGGGAAACGCGAATCGGGAGTCGGGGCCATTATTACGGAATATTCTGGTCCAGTGGTCGCATTGATCCTCTTCCCTTGCCCCGGTAAACCCATCGCGGGATCGGGGGTTCCGCATCGCCGGAGGATTACCCGTGAAACGCGTATCCATATAAGGGCAGGTGAAAGCTAGAGGAGGATCATCCTCTCGAGAATCCAATTTTCGTGCCTCGAGACGTGCCCGGGGGCCGTCCTCGGCAAGGAGCCACCGGGTGGCCCGGAGGCGCGTCCCGTGCCCGGGACCGAGGCCGCTACCCGGAGCGAGAGGATTATCGCGGCAGGGCGTTCGCGCGGGACTGGGGGGGGGCCGGTGGCCGTCGTCGGGCGTCCGCCGGACCAGCGGAGTGCCGGCGAGTCCGGACGACGATGGAAGACAAAAAAAAAAAAAAAAAAAAAAGAAGCCGAGCCCGACAATGGGGAGGGCAAAATCGGCCCCGGCGCACGAGCGAAAGCCCGGGCTCGCCGGGCGTCGGACCGGAGCCAGGACCGAGCCAGGACCCGGGAGTCCTGCTCCCGAGGAGCAGAGCAAGAGGGAGAGGACGCGGAGGAGCTCGAGGAGACCTCGCTTGGGCCTTTGGGAGTATTGAATATTTTTAGCTTGGCGCGACAATGGGGAGGGAGCGCGCGCGTATTACGGGTGTTAAGTATTTTCCCGGGGCATAGGAAACGGGAAGGAGGAGGAGGACACCGCGCGCCTGAATTCTCATGGCATTGCTCACGGGTACGTGTGTGCTACCTGTTTGCCCCGGTATTGTGAGAAGGCGCGGCGAGTGGTCCGATGGGTCGATTCTAAAGGAGCTCGCTCGCTGCCTTTATAGATTGCCCGCTCTCTGCTCTCTCTCTCTGCTCTCTCCGTCTCTCCGTCTCCCTCGCTCTCGAGCTGAGATTTTTCCCGCCGCGTATCCATCCTCGGCTGCGCAACATTGTACACAATAATACAACGCATATGGTGTATCTTGTAAAACTCTGCGGGTGTTTCAGTTATACGCGTGAAAACTATTTAAAGAATATACACGCAAACCCTCGTGTACACGCAACCCCTGCAGCTCTCTCTAACTAGACGCATTTCTTTTCGCCCCCTTTCTAAGCGACGCTGCTCACGCACACGCGCGCAAATGCGCTCTCTCGGTCTCTCTCGGCTCTCCCTCTCTCTCGCGCTTAGCTCTCTGCCGACTATAATTATCCCAATATTTACGCATTATTAGGCGAGTAAATATTTTTTGCAAAATGCGGTCCCGTCGCTACCGCTAAGGACATTGTCGACGAAACTCGGCGTGCAGGCGTTTTTCAAAATTCAACTTTCACACCGGCTCGTATAATTTTCTACGATGAGTTTTGCCAGACCGACAGTTCGCACGTATTCCCGTTTACCGAGCGCGCGCGCCGATCTTTTTCTGAAATGCTTTAATAAGCCAAATTAATTCAGCTACGCAATCGGGGGGCTTCGATGTACCGTAAACGTATTTTCTTATAAATCAATTATAATGTAAATAATAGATTGTTTGCGATAGGCTTTGGTTCGTTTCTCGGTGAGACTCTAACGATCGGTAAGCATTAAGAAAACATCGGCGTTAAGTGGATTACCGCTTTCTATAATATTAGTTATCCACTGCCATTGCCTTGTATTAAGAAAACATATAAATAAATACAGTCACGCGTTATTCCGTAACAATTTTTTTTTTTTTTTTTTTTTTCTTAAAACATTCGATGCTTTCAAATGTATTTTTCATTGCGCTAAAGGCGTACTTTTGTCTCTTGAGGAGACCCCTTCTCGATCTTGGAAAGTTCGTCGTGAATCCAGAAAAAAATTTCACTTGGTTGGGTGAAACCGGAGCAAAAACAGGTGGACGCATAAAAACAATAACGGTGAAAAAGAAACGAAAATCACTTTGCGAGCGTCGTTGTGGCAGACTTGGTTGCATGCCTAACAAAACCCTCGCAAATGGGATGCGATGTAGCGCAATGCTCGCAGATCTAGATCGACGCTCGTTGAAAATAATATAATAAGAATCCGATTCTAAATGGCGTATCGAGCCCTCGGCCGAGTTTTTCGGCTGTAACGTCAGCGGAGAGAGTTTCTCGAGTTCGGAAAATGGGAACTTAAGCGGTCTTAAAGCGTGCTAACGGAGATTATCCGCGAGCTTATTGGAGCCACCGCTATTGTAAAGTGCTTCATTTAAAGTATAATACTTTCGATGCCGTGTATATATATATATACATATATTTTAAGTATTGAAGAGTTGCACGAGTATTTCGCAGTACGCGAAATTCATAATAATCGTCGATCTGAGCAAGAGGCGTACAAGTCTTTATTTCCCGCTCCTTATTGCTATCGATCACGGCGGCGGTTGTTCGAATTGCTCGGTGGGCGATTGTTAATAATCCCCTCGTTACAAAGAGGGCCCAATTTACTTCTCGGCACAACGATCGACGGCTATCCCCGCTATAATGAAGATATCGAAAATATTTTTACTCGTTTGTAACGTCGATACGCGCGAGTGTAGCGCGCACCTTTTAAAGATAAATAATTATGGAAACCAGTCCCCAAACGGCGTTATTATATCTAGCTCGGATTCCAATTAAAAAATCCTATACGCCGGCTGCGTTGCGCAACCATCGCGTACTTTTTTTGTTTTTGTTTTTTGTTTTTTCATTCGTACGTCGGGCGCCGCGCAGGTCGTCCAAGAGCTCGTGTATTTTCCTCACTCATTGTGCGCCGATCGAACGCTGCATTTAAATAAGCGGCACACCGGCAGGGGTGAGAATCGAGCTTCCTGTACTATCTGGCTCCTTCCCTTTATCAATCTGTCCCTTGGGCTCGAGCGCGCGCTTATGAAATCCGATACTCCTTCGCGACAGGGAGGAATCGTGCCATCGGGACAGTCTGCCCAAAGGACCCAGGACTTTATTGCCTCGGCAAGATCGGCCTCTTGCGCAACGTCCATTGAAGCCTCTTGGATACGACGTCGGTCCCTTGCGCGCTTGTAACTTACAATGGACCACAGGACGATGGCACTCGCGATCAAGCCAACGATATTTTTATTAGCGATGGGGCCGCCTTCTTACGGGAAGGAAATATAAAAATCGATTATTGTAAAACTTGCCGCGTATTTATAGGACGAATCAACAGTATTTGACTAACGCAGAATATAGCGACTACTTCCTTTATCGACGTATTATATAAAAGTTTTCCTACGCAGTAAACTGCCTACCTTATAACTAGTGAAACACGCATAATACATGTATAAATACACACACACACACACACACACACACATATATATATATATATTTGAATACTAATTGACATTTCATTGAAATAAAAATTCAAGATCAACGTGTGGAATATTTTAAAAGAATGTAAAATGTAAAATACATTTATCTAAAGGCAAAGTAAAAGTGATAAAATAATACGGAGCCGATGTAATGATAAATAAATTACAATGAAAATAATTCGATAAATTTGATTAGAAATAGAAAAGTATGACATCACTGCGGAGCCTAAGTATTCGCATAATAATAAGTATTCACATTTATAAGTGAATAAAAATTAAATTAAATTAAATTATGCAGGCGAATTGCATAAGTTGCAATATATTTCTATGCGTTATGTACGTACATTATATTATTAATTTTATTATTTCATAATTATGAAAAGTTTATTTTAAATTACTATATTATTTCATCCTATCGTCTGAATAATATAAAAGGATTGAAATTTGTAATTTATAATACACAATTATTTTATATAGGTTTATCAAAATAAAAACAAGCCTATCAAAGTTTGAATTCAATTTTTTTTTCTGAAACTTTAAGATTAATTGTCATGGCATAAATACTTGAAATATTATACTTGTTTAATAATGTCCTCAGAACAATGTTTTCAACATCAATAGTGTATTGATATTGCCTTTCGTGAAAATTTTATTTACGCGATTTCTTATTATACCGTGCACATTTATATTTCTATTTTAAAATCATTTAACATAAAATGTAAAATTAAAACAACTGCCACTTACACACTACTACTATCTTTGAAAAGAAACTCTACATCCAAAAAATAAAATGTGATATACATTATACATCAGTAATGGTACAATTAATTTGGGTTTTGTATTAAAATAATAAAATGTATTAAACGGTTTATAAATGAATGAAAATTGTTCTATTTTAATAAAATATACTTGTAAAATGTAATACTGTATAATGTGGAAAATACTAAGAAAAACGACGTTTTATTGTAATTCAAAATTGACGATGTCGTTGTTTATTAAGTGCATAATAAGAATCATATTTTTTAATTAAAAAAAAATGCATTTATTTATAAATCGAATAAGCCGTACTGCGGGTGAAATTTTTATTATTGTATCAATTAATATATATTATATATGTGTGTAGACATTTTTATTGTTTAATTTTGATTTATTGTAAAATCATTCTACTACTTGTACGCAATAAATATTTTAAAGTAATTTAATTTCAAGCTAATTTTGTGTTACAATAATTAATAGTATAAACATGTATTTTACATGGGTATTCATTCATAATTATACTATTCAAAATATAATTTTTATTAAATATAATGTTATGTACATAAAGTATTGATATAAAATGCTTTGAATTATTAACTACTATAGGTCAGAACGCTAGTAAACAATATTCACTTAATTAATCAAATATTTTATGTAAAACTGTATTCATTAATCTAAACATAGAGAAGAAACTTAAATCATTATAGTTAAATTTACATAAATATCCTAAGCAGATCTTGACATCCTCGAATTCATGTAAATGATGAATTTTTCCAGCTTTGACTCTTTTCAAGTCTTTCATGATATGAAAAAACAATCGTTGTTATCACTTGCTTCGAGATAAATTTAAATTTCTGAATGAATTGATATGCTCACAGAAATAAAAGTTTATCATTTTTTCATGTCGACAAACATTAAGTTATTATTTATAAAATGTGCTATCTCATATTAAAAATGGATCTTTGATTAATTACATTTATATTTAATAATAAATAAATATAAGTGGAATTATAAATACATTAAAGATGTGGTTATATAAATGCGAAGTTAAAAAAAAATCAAATGTGCACATGAACTTGGTATTCTCAACTGATAATTGTGTTATAATCATTTTATGGATTTTAGCATTTGCAAGTCTTTTTATTCATCTTAGATTTTTTCAAATTACACGTAAATAAAGGAGACACGTGAAAATTCTTCCGAGGAACAATAAGGAATGGAAAAGAGTTATTCTTACTTTTAGAATTATTTATAAGCATTGTATGAATTTTATTATATTCAATTGATCGAATAGATCGAGCTTATTATTTATATTCGATTAAGCTTGTTATGTTATTTATCATGAACGAGCCATGCGACTCAATGCCATCATAAGATAATTATACGGAGATACGAGAGTCCTAAGTCAAAATAAGTGTATTGTATTTTTTCGTATTCGTGTTAATTTTATCAAATTGTTAATAACGCAGTCTCTAAGCAATAATACAATTCGCAGTGCTAATGTGTTGGGGGAAAATTTTGGAGAAGCCGTAACGTAATTAATTTTTTTGGGAAAAGTTTCGCCAGGTTTGCGCAGACTCACTTTATATTTCGTCAAAAAGTCATTCGTTTCTTTCGTTGAATTTTTGAAAAATCGTTTAATAAATATGGCGCAACAACGTTAACGGCACTAAACAAAAAACCTTCAAGCTGTCGATTCGAGCTTACGTTCCAGGGGAAGCACGCGATACGTAAAGAAAAGCATACCAAACGAATAAGGAACCGACGAATATGATAAATATACACATATATATATACACAGATATACAATAAATAAATATATATGTATGTATGTATGTATGTATTACCAATGAAAGTATCTTTGGCCGGTTAAAGTCGTAACAGATATTAAGATTTGGAGGGAATCGCCGTGATTATCGCCTCGGGCACGTTAGCGTCGGGCATAGGTAAGAACACTCACCGATAGTAGTCTTTTTTACAATAGATGTTGCCATCTCTGCTGAAGCAGGTGACCTCGCCGTCAAGGCCCTGCCGGCATTGGGAGCACTGCAGGCAGGAGATGTGCCATCGTCTGTCCACCGCTTGCAGGTAGAAGCGATCGGATATTTTGAATCCGCAGCCAGCGCACATAACTCCGGGCCCGTGGTCGTGATCTTGATACGAGGGCGGCGTCGACGGGGGCTCCAGCTTTGGTATCGCCTGCATAACCCCCGGATCAGAGGATCCCTCCTGATTCTGCTGCTGATAGGTCGATATCTGCTGCACCTGCGACTGATGGAGTATGGGTTGCTGGTGCTGCTGGTGGTGGTAATGCTGATGATGATGATAATGATGATTCTGATGTGTCGTCGGCTGGGACACCGTGCTGAGCTCGTTAGGATGCTCGTAGCTGTTCCGATACTCGGACGTGTCTGTGTGCAATCGACGTAATACCCACATTTATTCACATTAGATTCGCTCGCTCGGCCTTAGGCCAGTGGCCCTACCCATTCGCCCATTTGCTTTTGGCCCCGGAATTGGCGATAATAATTTCTTCTTCTTCTTCTTCTTCTTCTTCTTCTTCTTTTTTTTCCCCCCTTTTCTTTTTTTTCTCTCGCCTCGCTCCCTCCCTCCCCCCGCCCGCCCGCCCCCTTTTAACGTACGAGCGATTCGCATTGGGCCTGTGCCAATCTCAAATGTCGTGCAGGATACGCGAGTGCAGCGATCTAACGGTCGGCTAATGCGAAATATCCTCGACTCCTGCTGTACGCGTGATTCGAGCTTATTAGCTACGATAATATATATATATATATATATATATGTTGCGAAGCCATTCATAGGTAAAGAAAATTTTACGAAATACAATAAAGATTGACAACAGAATTATGCCGTACTGATTTTAGTTCTGTGTACTTTCCTTCGGTTCCTCGTGCAAAAGCAAATTCTAGAGTTATGTAAAGTGAGATAGAATATAAATATATAGAGTATAAAAAAAAAAAAAAAATAGTTACAGTAGGAACACAAACTTGGCAACAAAAGGAGAGAAGAACAAATATTCGAGCAACGGCTGAATCGTGCGAGTCCGCGGGGAAAAAGGTTTGGCAATAATTTGTCCATTAATCGATATGCAATAAATTGTCGATACAATTGAATAAAAAAAAACGCTTTTCATACAAGCCAGAAAAGTATTTGTAATATTTAGGCAACGTATCAGAAGCTTTAGTAAGTAAGAAATAATGAAGCGCACCGAAGTTTATACAGTTTCCGTTGATCGCGAACTCATACATAACAAAAAGAAAGAGAAGAAAAAAAAGTATATAGAGAGAGAGAGAGAGAGAGAGAGAGAGAGTATTTCCGATTCGTATTTTACCTCCTGGAGATCCATAGTTCCTAGAATCATAGGAAGTGGAACCAGCATTGTAGCAATTATTATTAGTGCCACAATGAGTTTGATGTAGACTCGTGTGGCCGGGTTGGCTGCATGGGTGCAATTGTGGATTATGATGATGATGATGGTGCTGCTGCTGCTGCGGCTGCTGCTGCTGCTGCTGCTGTTGCTGCTGCTGCTGTTGCTGCTGCTGCTGCTGCTGCTGCTGCTGCTGCTGCTGCTGCTGCTGCTGCTGGGGTGGCGTCGGACTAGAGGGCAAAGTGGTGGGTCTTGCAGCATCACCCATTGACGCAGGCAATGAGGGGCTCAGCTCACGTGTCTGATCTGAACCGCCTGTACCTACAACTACCGCACCAACGACCACTCCTACACTTCCAGTTTGGCATCCCAATGATAAACTGCTTTTGCGCTCCTGTGAGTTCCCCGGCTGCTAAAACATGGCAATAATAACGTAGTGTTTAGCTTTAGGGCTTAATATTGTACGATTGTCCTCCTCCCCCCCCCACCTCCCGCAGGCCTCTGGCCGACGAGGAGGGAAAAAAAGAGGGACGGGGGGTGCGCGAAAGCAGCGGAGGACTCGGTAGCGCCGGACTCGGCACCTCGGACCGCGTCGCCGCTGCGTCCCGCTCGGCCGAGGGCCCGATAACGATTATCGCAGGCTCGAGCGGCTCGAGAGCCCGGGCTTCCCGTTTAGGCTCTCGAGGGGGGACGATCGAGCGCGGCTCAAGCTCCTCCTTTCATAAAAGGACAGAGGACCGTGAGAGTCGCATTCCGGGAGGCCGGCCGGCCGGCTATGGAACTTTCGATGCGGGGCTCTATCCTGCCCGACTCGGCTTCCTAACGGTCCCAACGAGGAGCTTCCCCGGGGCCTTCGTGGGCCCTCGCCCGTGGGCAAAGCCCGACTTTTGACTCGCGGCGGCGGACGCAGTAAGCCTCCAAGGCGCCGCACAAGCTCTTTTTATCGATACCCCGGCCCCTGCTCTTCGATCCGCCGCCGCTCTTCATTGTGCGGCCGTTATCCGTATTAACGCTACGAGCGCGGAGCCTTTCACCTCCTCCGTTGACGGCGAGCTTGATGAAAAGTCCCTCGGAGCCGCACCGTCGAGCACCGGCGGGAGCCGACCTCCCCGGCTCTCCCTCGTCAAGTACCAAGATTCGCAAGATCTTCCGAAGATTCTCGGGGTTTCGACGGTTGGCCGGGCGATCCTCACGGGGAGCCTCCTATCGACTTCCGAGCACCGTTCGGTCCTTCGACCGAGCTACGAACTTTGTTCCTCGGTATTTTACAATCGTTGGTGTCTTTCCCCCACCCCCACCCCCCCCCCAACCATTTGTGGGAAAATTGCCGAATAACTACTCAGCGAGCCGGTAACTTCTTATTATTTTACTCGCCACGCCGCGGATGTATTGCCTGCAATTGATGCGTTTATTTGGCTCTTGAGCGCTTAGCTACTCTCCATGCGCGCTTAATAATATTATACGGATTAGCATACACTTAAGATTAACCGTAAAATTAACCAAATTACAACTCAAAGTGTATTCAAGTGTATCACGTGCTTGTATTATCAGCATTCTCGATTAAAAATTGCACCTAAGAGAATACAAATGACTGTAATAAAGATAATCGATCGAACTGTCGCTCAACTATTTTCATTATGTTTATCTCTTACTCTGATTAATCATTTAAGGCTTTGATGAAAGAAGAAGAAGAAGATGATGATGATGATGAAAAAAAGGAAAAAAGATAAAGGAAAAAATAGAAAACGAACGCACTAAATTGTGGAATAAATGCCTTTAAAAATACCGTCGATACAAAAGACAACTTTGCGAGCACACGCATTGCAACTAATCTAAAAATCTATTATTTCATACGTATTTATCGCACCACACATTTGTGGAAAAGTATCGTATATCAATAGATCGCAGCGTTATTTTAAATCTGACACCGACAAAAAAAAAAAAAAAAAAAAAAAAAAAACATCAACGAGCACAATACGTACAAACATATATTATATTTTACATAAAGCTAAAATGTAATTTTTACGAAATATTGGAGCATCGAGCAAAAAGTATAATTTACCATGTATCCGGGTTACATGAATAATTTGCACAATGAAAAATCGTTAGAATTTTCCGATCGCTGCCGTAGGATAAAAAAAGGCCCTCGCAATGTAGAAATACGTCGAGTGCTGTGACAGATTGTGTAAAATCAATTGGTTTTTAATATATTTAAATTTATATATATATATATATATATAAAAGGCTCCCTGAAATGCAAATTATTTTAAGTGCTTTAAATAATTTTCTAATAATTGATGGGCTTAATTACGGCGCAGATTGATCGACGTATTTACGTACGGCTTTACGCTTAGATTTATGTTATCGCTTATATTCCCCACTCTATCTATCTCTGTATCTTGCATCTCCTTGCATCGTAATACTTTCTCCTATTTGTCCGGTCGCGCGGAGTGTATAAAAACACGTCTATGCACGCCAGCCCGATATATAAACGGCTTAATGCCCGATAATGTTCGCTGCTACGGACAAATAATATTTCAATCGTACGAATGCATTGGAAATCGAAGCAGGGTTAGAGTAAAGGGAGAGAGAGAGAGAGAGAGAAAAAAAAACCCCCACGAGGGATAAGGCGCCCGAGCACTCGACTGCCCCTCGGCGGATCGACGCGAGAGAGAATCCAAGTAGATGAGAATTTCACCGAGTTTGCCCAATGTCGCCAATATTGCCGGCCGTGATTTTCAACGGACGCGAGCCAATATTGCCAGGGTTGCCCCTCCCTTCCTGGGCCTCCGAGCTTTTTCGGCCCGACAGCGATAATTTTGCCCACCGTGCCCAACAATGCCTGCTCCCGTGCGGCACGTGGAAAAAGCCCCACGGAGCGATGAAATTGCGCGCTTTATTAAATTACGCGTGGGACGATGCGCCGCCCGGCTCAGAAGTCGGGAAGACTCTCCTCTGTCTCGCGGCGGTCCCTTGCCCCGAGAGCGGCCCGAGAGTCTCTCGCGCCTAATCGTCAATCATCGGCGCGATATTATATTTGTAAAATTAAAATTATCGCGCACTTATCGCGATGGGAAAGGTGGAGAGCGGTGCTCTTGGCCTCTTGATGCTTTAGTGTATTTATAGGGGACAGTGAAGAAGAGTGCAGGCGTGAGAGTCTCTCTCTCTCTCTCTCTCTCTCTGTGTAAGCAATTACGAGATGCGGGAGTGACTTATAGTTATGGTTAAGAGATTAGTAAGAAAATATATGCATATATGTATATGTGTGTGTGCGTGTGTATGTGTGTATATATATATGTATATGTATATGTATATAGAGAGAGAGAGAGAGGATAATTTAATTTCTTGTGCTTAAGAAGCCTTTTCGGCCATTGATTGTTCCTTTCAACTCTACTTAGTTATTCTTCTCATGGTAAATTATATGGTTTTGCTCGTAGGTGGACAGTTTCTTCGCCGACTCATGCTTACTCGCTCTTCTACATCTCGCATCCTCCTCCTTTTCATTTTATTATTTTCCTATTCCCCTTGAGCATTCTTATTCGAGAGCAGAGAGCTCCTTTATGCAATAGTACCGACTAGAACATATTTCTTTCGGTAACCAGAGCGAAGATTCCCTGAAAGTGTACGAGTGGCTCTCTGTAGTACTTTCCTAATTTATTTTTCCATGTGTAATTTCTCTCTCTCTCTCTCTCTCTCTCTCTATCGTCCTCTTTCTAAAAATAAGAATAATTTTGATTTAAAGCGCGCCTACGCGTGCTGCAGTGATATTGATTATATTTTTTTTTTTTTTCTCTCTATCGATATTTAAGAAACAGTAATCGACTCGAACTCTCAACTTCACACGGTCTTCGCACCAGAGCGTCAAATATAATAATCAATGGTTATCGACGTTAGTTTTTCGGTTCCGCTAACGAAAGTATTTCATTTTTTCATAGTTACGACGAATCGTCCAATGCTTGTTAGAATAAGCTAATTCGGATTTTATTATTTGCCCCTGCCTGCTTTCTTTTACGCGCATCTATAAAAACGATTGCAAAATAAAACCGCAGTCGGCGTAAATCTTAAGAATCCTCTTGGTTGCCAGATCGTTGCGTACAGAGTATCCCTTCTCTAGGTATATTATTGCTCTTTATTGTCTTGTATCTGCCGTTTCTTTTATACTCCTATGCTACAATTTTAAACAGCATAATTATCCATGTATTTTATGCGTATTATGCAACGCGTACAATTGGAAATAGCGGCTAGGCGAAGCCCCGAAAAAATTATTCAGCCTGTAGAGGAAATATTATTATTATCATCGCCAGAAAATCTGCCCCCAACTTCATTTGGCAATGTTTTAAAAAAAATACGTTTTATACGCATATTAATAATCACGGGATCGTAATATACATTTTTAATAAACGACTTGCTGTTTATTAGAAAGCAATTGACGAACAACGCACGCGCTTAGAAGGAGTAAAGTGTTTTTGAAAATATAATTATTATCTTTTGAAATGCACGTATCTTGGAACAGAGCTGTAACAATAAATATTATTACGCGCTCGATCTTTTCCCCGACTTGACGCAAGCCATTATATCTCATTACGTAGAAATTTGAGAACAACAAATGTTAGTGTGCACTTTTTGAGTGTCGCCACGGATTGTAAGAGTGTTTCATGAAGATGAAGTATTAGGCGCGGCGTGAATCTTTTATCTTTCGTTTTCGTCATTCTGGAGACTGATCATCTTATAACAGTCACTTGTAATCAACGAACTGGGCTTTAATTTTCTAGAATTATTTTCAGATAATGATCCACTGCCGGGAGAAAATTTTTATTTTTTTTATTTTTTTTTCCTTTGCAAAATTGATGTTTTTAAATCGAAAATATTAATATGAAACCAACGTTTTTTTTTATAATAAGTTACTAAGTTTGCAAGTGAACGGATATAAATTATCGCGAAAATTTTTGGTGATTCATTTGACTTAATGACTTCTAGATTATTGTAATTTTTAACTTTTATCAGATAGAATTTGTATTGAAACCCATCCAAACATTTTATAAATAATGTAATTTTCGCACAATATTACATATTCTTTAAGTATCTTGCAATCTCGCATATAAATTATTAATTTGTCCTAAAGATTATTTATTTCTAATTTAATTTAAAATAAAAGCACAATCAACAACTACTATTTCATTAGATTATTGGGAATACCTTTTAATCGTTTTACTTTTTTAAATAATTAAAAATAAAACCACTATTATCATTGTTATTATTATTTATATTATTATTACTATTATTATTATTACCATTATATAATACAAAATAACGAGCAGTACGTGCTCCGGTTGAATAAAAAAATATCATATAAATTCTCATTGAAAGTCCATATTTAGTTCGTTATTCTTTGCGTGAAACATTATAACCATTACACATTTCTTGATTTGACGCGGATGCATTTTGTAACGCTGCTACATTTTTACAAATAATGCTAATGGACAAAGCTGCTAGTTAACAGTTACCTTTTTCAGCAAAAATAATTTTTCTTTCGGGGCACTCGCCGTGCGTTATTTATATTTTTCACATTTCCCAATAGACAACCAAAAGTTGCTGCCCGTGCAAAAATGCAACGCGAAAAAATTAGCCCTCGAGGGTCGATAATTTTGAGCGATGTTGAGGGGGAAAAAAAAAAAAAAAAAAAAAAAAAAAAAAAAAAATGGAAAAAAAAAAAAAAAACTGGAAAGTCCTCCTCTCAGTTATAAGCGAGTAAGAAATTTATTTCAGCGTTTGTTGCATTTTCTTAAAACAACAGAGCGCTTATAGGAAAATAATTATGAAACCAATAAAGAACGTACAAGGGAATCGTAATTTATAATAACAAAGATCCGTATACCAGATTTTCTAAGTGTAGCATGACATATTCACGCCATGTTGCAGAAAGCATGATAGTCATTCGATTAATTTAGATACCGTTATTATTACTCTGCTTTACACTGATAAATACGATGAATTGAAAAATGGAGATTGCATCGCGTAGAATCATTATGAATTAATAGTTACTTTCAAGTTTAATTGAAATGAACGATACGTATTGTTATTTCGGATTAATTTTATAGCTTATCAATAAATTAATATTTATTTCTAGAGAGGCTAATTAATATTTATTTTTAGTAAATATACATGAATGCGGCTTCTGTATTATTTCTGTTTTTTTTTTTTTTTTTTTCTTTTTTTTTGGTTTCTTTTTTTCCCCCCTTTCTTTTTCTCTTGCTTCAGTCTTAAAAAAGAAAACTCATTTAATGTAATCGCCTGCATTAATTATTCAATAATTTGCGGTATCTGGTGGGGAATATTCTACCGAGTATAATGTTTAGGCATTAATTTTACGCAATTGTCAACAATTAAAATTCCATGATTTTCGTGTACTATTTGTGCCCGCTGCATAGATCGTCGTTTAATTATTATTTCGTTGACCATATTCGTAAAGTATATTGCGTAGCCATCGATATGTTAAAAGCTTTTATCTAACAATGTATTTTTAATTCACAGTTACCGTGCACAATATTATATATAATGCGTTGAGCACTGAAAATTCTACTCCACTCCTCGATCGTTCGATAATTCATAGCTTCGTTTAATTTTGTTGTTGTTTTTTTTGTTTTGTTTTTTTTTTTTTTTTTTTTTTTTTTGATTATCCTTACAAAGTATAAGGCGCTCGACATTAATAATCGTCGACTTTATATTGCAATGAAGCGTTCAACTTAATGTCCTTTACGGAAGCGGCCGCGAAGACTCCAGACGATATCCATCGCTGTAGGTTAGAATAGATAATACATTTCAGCTCTTCTAACGGTTGTTGTTATTTTTTTTTTTTTATTTTCGCTCACCACCGACCAACGCTCGCGCTCGCAATAATTTACAAATGCAAATGCAAAAAGAAAAAGAAAAAAGTCGCCTTCCGTTTTCTCTCTCGAATTTATTCGCGCCTTCCGCGCGTAAGCAACACAGGCTTTAAGGAATACCGCGAGTGCATTAACAAAGCCCCCCAATCGACCCGAAGCGGAGCGCTCAAAAAGTTACGACTGGCTCAAGTGCTACAATGCAATAGCTCTCATTTTAATAAAATGCCGAGCACGTGAGAGATAAAGCGCAAAATCAGAGCTCGCGCACACTTGGCGCGCTGCTTGAATCCGGTGTTTGAATAAACAAATGGCCGGGGGGGGGTGACGGTGGCGGCGGCGGTGGTCTTAAAAAACGGCCAGCCGAATAGTTGGACGAACAAGTAGGCCGGGTCGATAGGGGCGGGAGGGCAGGCGGGCGGGTGGGTGGGTGGACGGTTTTTGGGGGGGGGGTTGGGGGCGGAGAGGGGAAAAAAAAATAGGAAAAAGAGGAGGAGCGAGCAAAGTGGCCGGAGCTGCTAATAATGCGCGAGCGGAGGAAAAAAATGAAAAGATGCAGCGGCGGCGGCGGCGGCGGCGGCGGCGGCGGCAGCCCGAGCCCCGGGGCCCGATTTAATTTTAAACAATCCATTATTAAGTTATTTACGCTATTCTATAATTCGTACAAAAATAACCTGCAAAAGACGGGGTGAAAAACAAGTACGAGCCTCTCGCGAGGGTATTCGCAGAACGGCTTCGGGGTCGCGACGTCGGCGCCTTCTGACGGTCTCGCGACGGATATCTCGAGCTGGCTACACCAATAAATCACCCGCTGTCGTATGAACGCTATCGCCGGCAGACGCACCGTCTGACAAAAAATCCTCCTTATTATTTTTCTCAGGATGATGGGTCGCATGATATTCCATGAGTTTCTCGAAATGGGTGATACGGAGGCTCTCTCTCTCTCTCTCTCTCTCTCTCTCCCTCTCTCTTCCTATCTATCTCTATCTCTATACTCTCTTTCTGTCTCTCTGTCTCTCTGACTCTCTCTCTCTCTCTCTCTCTCTCTCCGCCTCTCGCCCCATTGAAGGAGTTGCCGCTGCTGCTGCTAAGAGCGTTTGCCTCCGTAGTCGCGCGCTTTAAAATCGCACATTGCCATTATCGCGAGAGCGAGCGCATTTTTATTAATTACTTTTTCTTTTGCTTTCTTTTTTCTTCTCTTTCTCTCTCTCTCTCTCTCTCTCTCTCTCCTTTTTTCCCTTTATTAATAAATACAATATTGACCGAGGCGCTCGCTCGCTAACCAACAATATATACATGTATATATTTCTCGCTGTTAATTAGCGCGGCGCTTCGATTTACGAAGCTTCGTTAAATCCGCTTCATCCGCAGTTCGATTTTACAAACTAATTCCATTTTTACCCCCCCCCCCCATCCCATCCCTCCCCCATCCTTTCCACTCACTCTCTCTCTCTCTTTCTCTCTCTCTCTCTCTCTCTCTCTCTTTCTCTCTCTCTTTCTTTCTTTCTTCCTTCCCTTTTAACAAACTAATTTCACTTCGCGCCGCTATTACTCATAACTAAATTGTATCATTCGAGTCCGTGATTTTAATTGGCCTTTTTAGTTTCGCTAAGAAATGCTTCAACCTCATCTCGCGATACCTATTTATAATCAATTATTCAAATGCATTTGTATGTAAATAGGTTGTAATTTATATTTATTGTATAAATAGGCTCCCTGCCCTCCTATTATTTAAAAAATAGACACTTTACAAGCAGCGCGGAATAATTAAATTCTAAATCATCCATAGCATAATAAAGACGCCAACATTGCCAAAATAATCATAAATTAAATACATATTTAAAATAAGCTACAACATATATTATATCAGGCTATTAATATATTATAGTAATATTAAAATAATAATATTAATAACAATATGTACTAACAGTCTTAAGTGCATTCTTATACGATGATAAAGTAAAGTAGCAACTCGATTAAGTACTACAAAAATATTTATTATGTATAACAGTAATAATAATGTCATAATAATAACAGTAATAATAATGTATAAACATTGCTTGATAATAAATAAGATTTTGATCTTGTTTTATGTGTTAACCCGTGTTATGTACAAATACATTAATATAAATAAGCGTTACACACGAGTGATTTTGTATATTCAATGTAAACTGTTTTTTTTTATATTCTCTATTGTATACATTTATTTATGTTTAATTTCAGTTGACAATTCAGACTGCTTAAATCTTAAAATACATATACATATATATGTTTACATTTTCCTATTATTCACAATCACATAATAATAATAATTAAAAAATATATATAATTATGTCTACATTATTGTAATTATTTTAAATTTCTTTTTCTTTTTATGTACGCATATAAATGTGTGCGGTTTTGATGTGTGTGTGTGTATGTGTGTGTGTGTGCGTTATAATATATGTCTAAATCTGTATGTAAATATATATATATATATACACACACACACACACACATGTATATATGCAATGTTAAAATGCTAATAAGATATCTAAATTCTCCTTATTTTTGTATCCGTTTCTTTCTCTTCTCTCTCTTTTTTCTTTGTATTTTCTTCTTTATTCGTGAGCTCTTTTGATATCATAATCTCTTATCCACGCACGAGTTCAAGGAGCAGCGATTACTCAGTGCTTACCAAGTAACAAAAATGAAAAAGCGAAAGAAAAAAGACAGTTGGTTAAAGACGGGAATTACTACAGCAAAGGACAAATTTTTTAAATATTGTAAAATAATTATGAAATCATGATTTACATTACGTTTATTGAGCATCATTAAATATACTTTTTGTAAAATTTATATCGGAAATTCTTAAACAATTTAAAATAAATCTACACAGTGTCAACGCAGAAATCTACCTAGAAATAATAATTTTAAAAGACAAAAACGACACGTCGTAAAAATGAAAAAACGATACTCTTTAATTTTTAAAATACATATAAAAAACTAGACAACGGTTTTTAATTTATTTTGTACGGATCACTAACTCTTCTTACCATGCGACTTAAAAAAAAAATGCTTCCTATGTAATTATAGATTTTTAAATATTATTAAAGTGCATTATTTATAATTTTAACTACATTTTTTGTACATTTTTACCATATAGTAAACAATAATTACGAATTTCAGAAATGATTTACGACTTGAAATAATATATTTATGCGCATGATCCCTAACTCTATAGTTGTGAAAATTTCACAATATTATTACATTTTTATTAGTTTCACGTTTCACAAGTGTAATTCGTGAAAATGTATGTATGCAACTTCATTTATACAGCAATCGAAGGTTACTGCACCTGCTATTGAAAGATTTTATCACCTCTACACAAAAAATGCCTTCTATATAAATTGTGCAGCAGTAATAAACATCTTAAGCTAAATTAAGATTGAATTTTAAATATAAGTATCGATACAATTCTGTCTTATGAACTATTTATATATAAATTATTAAAAATTCCGTATATATATTTTATAAACATGGACTTATAAGATGCAATTTTTACAAATTCCTTGAATTGGCAATTTAAAAAAAATATTTTACGATTAATTCGACATAAATTTGAATAATATAGTATTTTTTTTTAATATATTGCTTATCACGAAAGCAGATGCAATTGTTTTAATTTTCTTCCTGTATATATACGTTCATATATATATATGAATATAAATTATATATATATATTTATTTATGTATGTATATATGTATACATATGAATATTTATGTATGTGTCTACTTGTAGATAAAATTAGTAATAATATTTGAACGATACGGGATTAAAGGATGCAAAACCAAATTATTTTATTGTAAATTTTTTTAAATTCCAACAAATGGATAATATTTTTTTGAAAACAAACCACAACATAAATATGTCAACATAAAATGTAATGCATTGTATGAAAATGCGGATAAAATTATTTAATAATTGTACAATTTTCTTAAGATGGCTAAAAGTGATAGTTTCAAGCTTATTTGTGTCAGGTGCCTTAACTGCACTATAAGCATTATCAAACTCATGCAAATTCATAATTTATAATACTTATAAAATAATTCTAATTAGAAAATGTATATGTTTATAACTGAGCACAATAATATTGAAACTTTTAAAATTTCAAGTCCGTTTACTGTTTCAACGTAAATAAATTATTAAAAACTTTGTACTATTGTGAATAATCATTGTTCAATAAAAATTATAATCAGACGTATATATATATATATATGTATATGTATATTGATTCTTTAAATTTTTAAATTATAGTACAAATTACTATTAAGAGTCGATTTGTCATAAATTTTAAGTAATAATTTTAATCATTCACATTAAACGATTTATTATTTATTAATAAATAAAAGGTAATGTATACATGCATATGTGTGTAAATATATATGTATATACATACATATGTATATAAGTATGCACTTAGTATGCATGCATTTATACGTAATACTGTAAGATAAATACTGAGGAATAGTTTTTATGATTCTTTTGTCTAATATTCAATAATTTTATCTGTATTACAAATCATGTGCCTGTCAGAAAAGCTTATATTGAACTCCAACGCAGTGCAGTAAAGTTTCATACAATGAACCATAGGTGAACATAAATTACACATAAATTTAGAAGTATCAAAGTTATTTATACTAATGAAAGAATATTATTTAATAAAAATATTAAAATTGATAAAAGTTCACAATAAAATTTCGCATTTTTCAATAAATGTATCAATAAGATTTAGAAAGTAATTTTCAATAGCCATTGTATTTTCGAGTAAATTAAACCAATAAATAATCTGCTTGTTTATTTGATATTTTGACATTAGCTGCTTTGTGACTTATAATAAGTAAAAAAAATTTTGGGCATTGATCAATAACATTCCGACATCACGTATAAGAAATCATTATGTAAACCTCTTATTAAGAATATAATGAACTAGATACTATAAATAATACAACATTTATTTTAGTTCTACCGGACTGACATTATATTATTGTATTATTGTGCAAAGAGAAAGTAGTTTGTAATAATGAATGAAAAAAACCTAACATTAAGACTCTTTTTTATTGAAATACAATGTTCCGCAACACAAGAGGTTACAGTACATTTTATCAAAGGCATTTGTTTTGTACTAAAATGAAAATTCAAACTCATTTTCACCCGAATGCGTGTACACGTATGCATAACCCACGCCTATATATAAATACGAGAATGGCCATACGCATGTGGCGCATCTAAAAAAGCCCTCGGTACTAAGTTTCGCAAAGGATAATCGTATTCGAGATACGGTCAAATTGTACGGCCCGCGAGAGTATTATTTCCAAGGCAATCGAAGCATCAGATCTCGGGATGAATCTAACGCGTGCGCCTGGCTTGAATTCGCTCGACCGCAGCGAAGATTCGTCGCGAGGAGCCGACCACCGAGCATACCTTCGAACAACACGAATCGACGAGGAGTTTGAAATCGAGCTGGACCGTGCAGTGGTCGTCGAATGGCATCGCCTCGAGTACCGGAGTAGCCGCTCGGTGTCCGCGAGGACGGATCTTAGGGAGTCGGAGCGGAGAGCGCCAAGTCCCAAGAGGCCAACGATTCGATGCGCCGAGAGCAATGGCACGGAGCGCCGGCGACAAATGGATCGGGAAGGGAGGAGAGCTCGCTCGGGGCCAGGAAGATCCGGGGGCAATCGTCCCGAATAAAGGAGCAGCGGGTCCTCCTGGCCGCGGAGGAGGAGGAGGAGGAGGAGGGCAACGAGGCCCGAAGCCTCGAATGACTGACTCACCCAGTGCATGCCGGTGGTAGGAGGGACATGTTCCTCATAAACTCCCATCAGGGTGGCTGCTAGCGCTCACTGCTTACCGCCGAGGTTTATTTCCAAGCTGACGTGGACGTTGATGCGCGCTCGGCCTAGTACGCGCGACCGGGGAGCAGTCGACCAGCAGCGGCACCCGCGATTGGGTGTCGGCCAGAGTGTATCCTCGGCGGTCAAGGCCCGCGACGCCGCTCGTCCCTCTCCGGGGGGCCCCTTGCACTTTTTACAGCCTGCCCCCGCTCACTGATCGCCTACCGCTTCGTCGGCACTTGCACTGCTCGAGTCTGCCTTGGCTACCATCCCCCTCGTCGTTACCCCGGGCCGAATTACTTTCTTTACCCCGGCGTTCTCGTCGATCGCCACCTCGGCCCGATCTCAAAGCCCGGCTGCTGCTGATAAAAGCTCTTCCTCTTTCTCCGGTCCTTCGGCGCCGGTGAGAGCCCAAGCTACGTTCTCATCCTCCTGGCCTCGTCCGGTTGTCCGGGGCCGGGCGGCGAGCCGATGGAAGCTAGGCCGGGATTCCAAGGCACGGGAGTCGGGGACCGGGGGCTACGAGAGCTCTCGGCAATCCAAGAGGATCCTCCTCAGAACTGACGGTCCCGGTGGCCGATCGTCTCGCACGCGCCGAGTCCGCACGGCCGTAGGGCTACTTCAACGAGGTCGCTCATCTTGATTCGATTCTTAATTCCGGCGCCAAGGATCGTCCTCCTCCTCCTCCTCCTCCTCCTCCTACGCCTCCTACACGTCGTCGTCCTCGTCGTCGTCCTCGTCGTCGATGCCAAAGCCCTGCCGCGTGCGACCAACGGCTTCGGGACTCTTGTGCCCCGGTGCGGGCCTCTCGGCGAATATTTATCACTTTTTGAATAACAATGACAGGGAGAGGAGAGATAAAGAGAGAGAGAGAGAGAGAGAGAGAGAGAAAAGAAGCACGCTTACAACCTATCACAATCACAGAGTGGGCCCCGCCGGCTTTAACGAGCGATACATATATTACAGAATAACATGTACGTCGCACACAATAATGGGTATTGTTTGGCCTTCCATTTCCAGTCGTCGAGCGAGGACCGTCGAGAGATGCACATCAGTCGTTAGCGTCGTGTTGAACCGGTACGTAGCACGAGTCTGGTTGAAATCGCGAGGAGTTGTGAGGCCGAACGAGTCTCGGCCGGTGTCAGCGCCGCCACGCGGCCTCCCGGCCAAGCCCGGGACCTTATCCGAGGCCGCGGGCGCCCGACGGAGACGGCCAGCGAGAGAGAGAGAGAGTAGGAGAGAGCGCCGGCCCGAGGGGGGCTGGGAAAGCACGGGAAGCCACGGCGGCGGCGGCGGCGGCGGCGGCGGCCGCGGCGAGGGAGAGGGAGAGCAGGAGAGAGCGGGAGAGAGAGCGAGAGAGAGAGAGAGAGCGAGAGCGCCGAGCGAGCCGAGCGACGGCGAGTGGGAGGGGGCGAAGGGGAGGGCGGAACTCATCTCGGGACGTAGGCCAGCCCCCAGGTTGCCCCCTCCACAGCGCCCGTGAATTTGATACACGCCCCGCCCTCGTCAGAAATGAAATGCCCAGCCCTCTGGCAAGGGAGCCTTTAGTGTTCGAATAATCACTGAGCCTGGCAGTTTTTACATGAGCCGCGCGCTCGATTTTGCTTGACCGTGCGATCGTGTACGTGGAGCCACGACGCCTCTCACGGAATACGGAAAATCGGCACAATCGCCGCCGGCGGCGGTTGGCGGCTGCCGCTCCCGCCGCCGCCGCCGCCGCCGCTGCGGTCGCGGGGCCTCGGGGGCCGGGGGAGGGCAGCGCAGGGCAGGGGGGGCCTCGCGTATCGCCACCCGAGGGAGGAGGGCGCGCACGGTGTGACGGGCGGGCGGGGGGGAGATCAAAGTACGAAAAGAAACGCTCGACTGTTGAAGAGTTTTGAATGACGAGGCGGAAGGATTATCGGACATTTTTGTGCGAGCATTGATTTAGGAGAGAAATTTTCTTCTCCGGGCCGGACAATGCTCGGCTTTATACACACTTGGCTGCCTGAGCCGGCCATCGGTTTATTATTAATTCAAATGCTCCTCGGGCTGATAATTTTATATTTCATTAATTCGATAATTGCCTCTGCTATCGCAATTGTAGATCTTCCGTTGCTATCGCTCGTATTAATTTCATTACAGGAGTAGACGAGTAGGAGTAGCTTAAGACACATTAAGAATACATTTTATTATACATTTTATTTGCCCGCTGCAAAAATGCCCGACGACTTGACACCTAGGATTATCATCGGAATTGAGAAATTCTACTTGACAATGATATACGGCTCACTACCTGCTCCAGCATACACGCGTATAGCGGAGCTAATTAACGCGAGATAATTATAATATATCGAATTATAAATATTACCAATGATAATTAAATGGTAAGAGCAGATGAAGTTCTTCCTTTTAATCGTAAAATTACCTATAAATCGTATAAAAAATATTGCCCTGCACGTATAGTGTATAACTTTTTTTAGTGAAAAAAAATATATAAATATATACATATATATATACATTAAATGAGAATTGAATTTATATTTGATATTAACATTGAAGTTCTCTTGAATGTTACATAATTTAGAATTTTGCATTATTAAAATAGTACTTTCAGTATTATCAAAATGTAATGAAATACAAATAATCACTTTGAAGATACCGAATAATCTTTTTTCGAACTTATAGTCACCATCAATTCGTACCTTGTATTTGCTTAACTAATTGAAAAACTGTAGTGAAAAAATATTCTATTCTCTTTATGGTTTTATAATTTATCTGTCCCTTTGCGTTGTCTTTTCAAAAACGATGTAGCAATATTGGCAAATATTTCATATATACTCGCGAGGCGATATGTTAAAAAGAAATTTTTTTCCCTCTAATCAACGACAAATTCAATTTCATCAAATAGATGTGAAACTCAACGCAAATCACGCACGGAGGCAAACAATTGTTTACACAACGAGATTTATTAATATAAAATAGTTCTTATGAAATAAATTCAAGTCGATCTTTGGCAAGGATAATGAAATGTAACTGTACCATCCGGTGGTTTCGGTGTAAAAAGTAACTACGGCCCAATGGAAAAACAAAGTCCGCGTACAAATCAATCGAGAAAAACTAGGATGAAAATAAAAATATTTATACACGCATGTTTAATCGTGCTCTTATGCACGTAAGTTTAACAATTGTTATTTAACAATATATATTAAGCCATATAATTACGAACGATTGTTGCGAATTGTATGCAACTAACGTCGCTTCGTAAAGCATAAGGAAGAAAACAAAAAAAAAAAAAAAAAAACGAAATTATTTACAAAGAAGCTTATGCACACGCAAAACAGTCGAGCGAATGAAAATCCAAGGGAGAACGAACATTTGTTTGAAAAAAATTACGAAAGAACAGCCGTTGCAGTGGAATAATTTAAAGTCCATCGCGGATCAAAGGAGCTCCATTCCATCGTAGCGTTTTGTTAAAAAAGCAGGGTGATCTATATTTAATCTTTTTTTCTTTTTTTTTTCATCCTCTTCTTCTTCTTCTTCCTTTTATTACTTAGCTCGGACGTTGGTTTTTCGAGTGCCGGTGAAGAGGAAGAAAGTCACGAGGGACTGGAGGGGGGGGCGCGCGGGGTGTCGGCGCGGGCGACGGCGACGGCGGCGGCGGCGGCGGCGGCGAGGAAGGGAGAGCGTGGCGACGCGGCCGGAGAAGGAGAGCGAGAGAGAGAGAGAGAGAGTGAGAGAGGGGAGAGGAGAGAAAGAAAAAAAGGCTTTCGACCGCAGAAAGCGTGGCAGGATGTAGACTGTTCGCATGAGTGCCCGCCGATATTCCAAGGAGATCATCCGCGTCCTCAAGACTGGCGGCAAGAGTTTCTCGCTCTTTGCGGTTTGGTTCGACACCTTTTATATTCATCTCGTTTGAGGGTCCCTGGCTCGACTCGTATGCGCGGCTGCTAATACCGTAATTCTTCTCAAGATTGGCACAGTCCTTGCCGTTGAATGAAAAATACCCTCAATGATGCTTCCTCAGGTTCGGGCTCTCCCTCTCTCCCAGTCCAAGAACATAACTCCTCTCGACTCAACAGGTACATACTTTATATATATATATATATATATATACATACATAAGTATATATATATATATATATGTGTGTGTGCGTGTGCGTGTATACGTGTATGTACGTATGCGCGTGTGCGTCCGTACGCGTTTTGTGCGTGTGCTCATACGTGTGTGCGTGCATAAGATTCTGCGCGCAAAGCTTAATTTCAAACGACAATATTATCTTCTTCTTTTCTTTTTTCTTTTCATTATTCTTTTCTATCGTTAAGAAATTTTCGACATAAATTTTTGCCCATTTATAATTGTTTTGAATGCTTTCTGTGCCAAATTTATACAATGAGCTGACGGATATAAGAGCACGGATACACGGATATCCATTAAAGGTCTCGTAAACAATTTAAACAATAAGTTTATTTGCCGTAAATAAATATGAGGATAATTTTTGTAAATATTTTTGATACAATATTCGATGCCGGTAAAAAATACTTGGCACTCAAATTGGAGCAAAGGTAATGGGTAGCCAACGAACCGCGACCAAATAATGTAACTAAGGCACAAAGCGTAATAACAATTACATTTCGGATACTGTGCGTAAATTAATCGTCGCTACACTTGAGCATTAACAATTTTATTAGAAAAGTAACGAGCTTCGATAGTTTCAGAATTTGCAGGGCTAAGTGTTCTCCTTCTCAACGAGCAAGAAACAAAAACAAAAGCAAAAAGATGAGGAGGGGGGGGGAAAAGAAAAAAGAAAAAAAACCGATCGAACACCGCAAATATCTCCATACGCAAATAATGTTTGTAGATTGCCGGCATCAATTTTCGGCTCCTGATAATAATGCAACACATACCGGTTAGTCTTTAAACGTCTTCTGCTGGTAATCTCTTTCAATCGCGATTTCTGTAACATACAATTCATCATAAACCGCAGCTCAGTTATTCAAATGTCCCCGGAGCCTTAGCTGCTAATGTTCTTAAAAAAGAAAAAAAGATAGAAGAAGAAAAAAAAAAAAAGAAGGAGAAGAAGAAGAAGAAGAAGAATAAGATGAAAGAAGGAAAAATAAAGGAAGCCGTGGCTAAAATCTATAGGTGGCTTTCGAAGGGAGTAATGAAGCAAAATGTACATTGTGTAGCCTCGGTCTGCAACAGGAATAAGAACTCAAGCTGACGCTGGCAACAATGAGGAAAGAGCGAGGCTCTCTAGGCTCCTACACGACCTGCCATAACTATATAATGAATGTGTGGATCCTTCATTCTAAACGCCTTAATAATTCGTTCCCAATCGAATTACAGGTCCTAGTTGACCGGTTTCCTCATCGCCATTGAGAAATCTATTATTATAACTGCTTGTCTTATTATTCACCGCGGCCGCTTAGAAGGAGGTAGTATTCTTGCGCATTAAATAGTTTACAAAATCTGTCCTCTCATGCTTTCTTTTTTCTGTTTTCCTTTTTTTCTTCACCCCCCCCCCCCCCCCACCTCCCATCTCTCTCTCTCTCTCTCTCTCTCTGTTTTCTTCCTCTTTTCTTTTTAATAATAGACCCGGAAGATGCACAGCGAGACACTTGGTAGCGTAAATCTAGCGCGCTTAACGTGATTTTACCCACGATCCGATAATTTTAAATTGGCCTCGAATTCAATTTAAAAAACGATTTTGTTTTTTTTTTTCAAGTGGCCCGCAGGCTGCTTGGAACTTGCGAGCTTTATTAGCCGTAATGGCTCGACAGTCGCATTGGGAAATTTACAATGATATATTATACCCCGCCAACTGTTATTCTAGACCCGATTTACATCTAATATCTTAGCCAATCGAAGCATACACTTTTTATGTAAAATGGACGCCTTTAAATATTTCCCTTTTCAAAACTTTGTACTACGTCTGTGCACCACAACCATTTGCATTTTGCAATTCACATCTGTACCGTTATTTTCTATTTACCCCCCCCCCTTCTCTCTCTCCTTCTCCCGCCAAAAGATTACGGAAGCTTGACCAGTAAAATGTTCAAGTCAAATATAGAAATCGACTGCTGAAATAACATCTTTTTCCTAAGTGCTGGAATTCGTTGTTTTTTTGTTTTTTTTTTTTATTTGTTTTTTTTTTTACTTTCTATTAATTTACGACTGTCATCTAATTACGCTGCCCATTAAGGTCTTACTTACTGGTATACAAAAGTTAATAAGGCTCCGAATTAAAATTATGTAAATCATGTTCTGTGCACAAATTTTCAGAAGTAGGCTCTTCTCGACGGGTCTTTACGAAAAGTAATCTTTCACGATTCCAGCTTTATTGTTATCTACTGAACCCTGTAAAAGCAGATTAATACAAACCATAATCCAAGATAAAGAAAGACAAATAAACATTCAAAAAGCAAGAAATCAAGAGTTCTCTTATAAGGTCGTGTAGGGCGTGTAAACTTCAACGGAGAATATATGCGTGCATAAATTAAAAATACTATCAATGTAAAAAAGGTGTTATTAATACAAAAGATTAAACATTTTTTTTTTTTAATATCATTATCTTACTTTAAATTGATAACCATTTAGTGCACTTGTCTTAATTATTAATGTAAATCGAAGAATAGTTGGTATCGTTCCATAAATAGGCATTAAATATTTATTTGGATTAAACATTTTTTTTTTAATATAATTTATAAAAGCAAACGCTATTACAAGTATACTGAAACAAGTGCTGGTGCGTATTTGAAAACGTATTTACAAAAATGTGCATTTACGCATACGCCCATGGTAAAAGATAGTTCAACGAAATTCTCCTGTAAAAGTAAGTACTTATTTATAACAATACTGCAGGATACCATTGTATCATACACTCTTCCAATTAAAGTTCAGTATTGATTAGGAAGTGTAAAAAAGATGTGTTAATACTGTAATACAATTATTGTGAAAGCAAGTAACTTTTTTACATTTTGAATACAAATTTATACTCTTTATGTTATGTTATTCTTAATTTCCATCGGTTTAAAACACAAAATAGGTTCCGATTCTCATTTACATTCAGAGTAATTCTTTATAATGAAATGATCTCATTTAATTTATAACGTAAAGGCCATTGGCCAGGTTAATACGTACATCATCATTTTTCAAATACAAAATGTTTGGTTGTTTAGTCATGTTAAAGCTATCGAATTAAAAAGAAACGTTCATGAATAACTACAAAATAAATTCTTTTAAAAAAAAAATAAAAATTATATTTTAAATATATTGAATACACGTGGTATCAAAAGTTATCAAACATAAATCAATACATATCATCCATTATATATTCGTAAACATTGTATATATATATATATATAAGAAATTCTCATTCTCTTTGTAATTTATATTTAATTTCACATCTAGTATAATTTAAAAAGTCAATATTTTGTAATTATATCGTATGTATGTTTTTTAGTATGCCTCTTTGCCAAGTACATCTTGTTGAGTTATATCGCGCTTTAAAAATTACTATGAATTACTTACGAAACACGTGAAATTTTCAATAATAATTTTCAGAACAATGAGTACAAACGATAACAGATGAAACGCAAATTTTGTAGCTTTAAAATTTAGTTCGTGAAAATTTTCTTTATTCTCTCTGCCGCTTTTTCTCTCTGCTTGCGTATTTTTCTATTGTTATTTGTAACAAACGAGAGTAATCGGAAAAGAAAGAACAGAGGATCAGTTGCCGGATAGTATTTTATTGACACGTGGCTTGGCCACGTGCCTGTTTTTCTTCCGAGACCAGGTTAAACATAAAAGTGGACAGGAAAGTAAAAATAATATATGGCACATAAATTTATGCTGAATAAATAAATATTTATGGAGACAATGGTTTATTATTAACAAATACAGAGATAAATGATAATTTAATTAACAGCGGATAATGAAATCAGAACGTAATGCGAATCTAAGCATAAATGCTGCGAAGATATTAGAATACCTGACTGCGTCCAAAAATTTTAAAAATCCTTTGACAAGTAAATATTAGTTATTACGAAAATCATAATGCCATTATTTAAAATTACCCAATTAACTAATATACTGTTAAAAACGATAAGCAATACGTCCTAGTACATTATTTTTACTTAAATTTAGTTTTTTTTATTTTTTAAAAATACAAAATAATCTCAATTACAAAGCAAACTACATTACAATCCGTATATTTATTTATAGTTGCTCTTTAATTTTTATATATACTACACTTTTTTATAATTAAATAGATATTTAATTTAATTTTAAAATTGACGAATAAATTATTCGCGTTAACAATTTTATTAAAATTAATTAACGATATTTATTTTAATTAAGATTTCAGGATATTAAGCATTACAAAAAACCAAAGCATCAGTAGTTTTTTTATTAGCCTTAATTCTGGCAATTATAATAAATAATTAATTTCTCAGCAATTAATATACGAAGATTAAAAATTCGTTTATACGATAATTTTAAAAAATCATTAAAAAAAAAAAACTAATGATTTTCCAAATTAACGTATTAGTTTCCATCTAGAAAGCTTGCATAAATAATAATAATAAAAATGACAGATGAAACCGACTCTGATCACAAGTCAATTTGAAGAAGTGTGCCGAGAAAAAATTAATTATCCCTAAGCTACTCGGGCTGCGCGACTTGGAAACCGATGCCCTTCGTCTCGTATGCCTTATTTCATCAATAAGAATAAAAGTAAAAAAACGCTATTATGTTATGTTTGCAGATAATCTGCTTATAGATTTAAAGCTTCCTAAGATCATGTTACAGATCGCGGAGAACAATCGAAGGGTTTGGCAAAACGCCTGAAGTGATTTCATCAATCACAATCGGACACGCCGAAAGGAATTGCCACGCGTCCATAGTTTGTAAAAAAAAAAAATATATAACCCGAATTAGTCTCCGAGTATATCACTTTTTATTATAACGCTTAGGAAATACACTAACAATTGATTATTTATAGACTTATTCGATTTACAGACACGCGGTGTAATGATATCTTGCTAATTATATTTTATAAAATTCATAAAATTTAATAAGTTTGCCGCAACTATAGAAAATGAATAGAAAAAACTTTTTAATCGAATAATTAAACTGTTTGACGATGACTATATATTTTAAAATATAGTTTTATATGGAAAAGTACTAGGCTTAATATTACGTAGATTAATTTGAAGATAATATTTTTTATTTATATTATAAATAATTTCCTTATACATTCAATTGTACGTATGTGAACGTAGGGTAACTATAATAATTGTAATTTTATTTGGTGCATTGGACTATGCTTAACATTTAGAAAATATCAAAATATCAAAACATCTATTGGTCTGAATGATTACAAATATTGATTATTTCATACAAATTCAAGAACTTATTAACATTTTAAGATAAATGAAAATTGATAAAAAATTATATACTACTTCAAATAATTACACACAGATGAAAAACCAATGCTATTAATAATTATAAAATATAAAATGTTGCCAATATAATTCCAAATATAATTAATAATATAATTGATCTGGAAAATGTCGATATATTATAAGATTCAAGCTAGATTTGAAATTGTACCATAAATTTAATTTACATATTTTCGTTACAAAAAAAAAAAAAGAAATCATAAGATTCAATAATAATCCACTCTACATTATAGTAATTTCCTACATTATTGATTAGTTAGTTTAAAAAAACAATGAATTAGTGAAGAA
>JACCHX010000001.1:3365000-3537500 GCA_018907135.1 Kradibia gibbosae | reverse complement strand
ATACTATTGTAAAAAAGATGCAATAAAATTTTCAATACAAGCATAAATAGAGATGCAATATTTTGCAGGATTGCATCGTCCAATACAAATGTGAATTTTAGCTTATATCTCGTGTATCGCATGAAATCAATGAAGCAGCCTTGTACCATTTTTTATAGCATCAAAAACCCATTAAGATATGATAACCGAGGAGTAGAAATATTATTGGTAAAAAATAAAATCAGCGCATGAAGAAAAAGAGACGGAGGCGACGAAAAAGGAAGTAAGAGAGAGAGAGAGAGAGAGAGCGAGAATAACAGGGATCTCGGTAGAAAGAGTAATGGAAGGAGGGGGCGTTGAAGAGTAGCGGTAGGGGGGTGGGTGGCAGCGAGCAAAAGAGAAGAATCCCGAATACATAAACGAAGTTAAAGACGAATAGAAGTATCTTTCATTTGGTTTATTCGCCTTATCACTCGGACGAGAGGGAAAGCACAGTCGAGGCATCACTCGTTATATTTACGAGCGGATCCATATAACGAGAGGGAGAGAGAGAGAGACAGACGGATAGAGAGAGAGAGAGAGAGAGAGAGCAAAAGAGAGTGCCGATATGGTAAACAGGGCCGGAGAAGCGCAAGCCGCGTATTTTACTCATTTTTTATTCACACGGGTGGGTTACGCCTGTCGACAGTTCCGTAGGCCAACTCTGGCTCCGGCTCCCAGCGGGATATCCCGGAGTCTCACTTCCCCATTACTGTTAATCTTATTTCATTTTCGAGACAAATTCTTTCTCTGAATCCTCGCGAATGCCATTACTTTCACCCAAATGCGCGAACATTTGTTAATCCATATTTCAAAACTTTGATTCGTAATAATCCAAGGTCTTGGCGGGAAAATTCGATCTAACCCTCCCCCCCCCCTCCTACTCCCTCTCCAATTCCGTCTCAGCAATGCATCACTATTTACACGTTTCGCGAGGACGGTAAATAAATATGTTTTCTATATTTCCGCAACGCTCGCGATTTTTAGAACGAGCGCGTAATAAATTTTAAACCCGTACTTAATTAATTATACATGAATTCTATTTATAAATTCATACTATTTTATGAATAATGACTTTGATGCTTGTATTTATAAAGTAAGGACTGTAATGCTTAATGTTGAAAATTTGATATATATTTAAGATTAAATTATCTAAGGCGGCTATTTATTTTAAGAACTTAAGATCTTGAAATTTAGAAAATTTTATTCAAAACAATTAAACTATAATATTGCCCAATGCCAAGCGCTTCGTAGATTTAAATTAACTGTATAAAAAAGCATTATTAGAGAAAATTATGAATTGTCGTAAAAAGCAGTAATTATATTTGGTATTGCAAATAAATACTTCGAATAAATTATCTACGTATATTTCACGTATATTTAAATATCGAAATATAAGCTAATGATAATAAGTAATTGCATAGGCAGTAAAATTCTTCATTTTCCCTTTCCAATCGTTAAATTAAAAATTGAATATTACACTAAATTACTCCTCTTTATAAATAAATGAAAAATTTCGTTTGATAAAATTTGTCTTCAACTAAATTATATTCGGACGAGCTGTACGATTAAAAAAAAAAAAAAAATTATATTAAAATATTCTTATTTAAAAAAACTATTATAAAACCAGGCAAGTTTATAAATGCTCGCTTAATATATGCTTTTCTAAGCCTCCTTTTGTCAAATTATATTTCAAAAATTATCAAAATTTGCCTTAACGTACATTTCCTGTATAGATAGAATGCTTTCAAATGATGCATTTTGTGTACTCGTAGTATCCAAAAGAAGATTCTTCTTGGTATTCATATTTTTCTGTATACTTTCTTTAATAGAGATATTTGTTTTAAAAATAACTTTATAAAAAAAGGTTCGAATAATTTTTTTCCCCGCCCTCCCCCGCATAAACGGCGCTTTCGAATAATTTAGCTAAAATAGCCTAGGAACGATTTCCAGGTGAATAGAAGTCAAGCGCTCAAACGCAAGAGGATTAAAAATGCATCGATCGAAGACTCTTGCTCTCGTGTCAATATTAAAAAAAAAAACGCTCCCGTAAGACCAATATCTCTGGCCTAATGTAAAAGAACAATTGCACAGACCAAGCACCGAACTGAGCATTTGGTGCCCGCTCGACTAAACGCGCCATTAAGTTGTAATAAATACTTTCGTGCGAGTGCCACTACGCGCCACGGCTATCCTAGCATCTGCTAATTTTTAAGCGTGATCCGTCGATTGTGGTAACCGGGGCGCAGGTGATTTGACAGTTTTGCATTGAATGCCTTGGGGGCTCAGAGCAAATATTTATACTCCCCGTGCCAGGCGCAAAATGTGCCCCCGGCCCTAAGAAAATATTTTCACTGCGATGGTGTTATTTCGAACTAGTTCTTTTTAAGTTAATCGCATATTTTAACAAGATCGGGGAAATTCACTCCCAGATAGGGCACGGCCCTATATTTCCTAATGTGATTCCAAATGCGCGTTAATAGATTTTTCAAAGTTCCTCCACCACCGCCTCGCCCCGCCCCGCCCCCGACAAGCCGTTCCCAAGCTCTCCGCTTTGCGCTTGATGCTCGATCGAAAAAGTCCTCGATCGCTCCGACGATTGCGGCATTTATCGGTGCAAAACGAATACCGAGAGAGCCAAGGTAAATTAAGAGTAAAGCAGAAGTGTTACAACGGCCTTACGGCACACGTGTTTTAGGGTAATTTTTTTTTTTTTTTTCAAAACAATGCCGCTCTACCGCGCAGGCAGGCAACGCCCAAATAATGCAATGTGTGTGCGCGCGCGCGGGCGCGCACGTAAAAACACACGTAAAGAGCGCGTACTCGCGAGTGCAGCATTCTTTTTATGTATGTATATATATATATATTTTTTTCTTCTTCTTCTTCTTCTTCAAAAAATGTGAATTATACTTTATCGCAGACACCTTCGCCTGGCCGTGCGCGCACACATACTTCGGCGAAATTCCTTCTCAAATCCAAAGCTAATGAGTAATCTGAATTCACTTTAATTAGATAAGCATCGTGCATTTCCTAAAAAGCCATAATTCCATAAATATCTTAAGGATCTATTATAAATTCATTGTTTGAAAAATTATACGTAAAGTAGTAATTCTAGTCAAAGGAAGAAAGGTCGGTAATCGCCAACTGGATCCTCCGAGAAGATAGGTATCAAGTGAAAACTTCCGGGAAGTTGTTATCTCACGCGCGCAGTAACTCTGAGAAGCTAGACAAAATCTCCCTTTGACCCCCGGCACCTAGGATGATTTACACACGCACGGGCGTTCATCTTCGTCTCCCTTGCCCGCTTTTATCAGATCCGAGTTATCCGTGTGTGCCCCGAGCGCAACCACCGAATTACCGGATTAACCATCGGACCTCTGGTTTTTGTGTCTGGCTCGCGCCTCTTTTTCCCCCACCCCCCCACACACACACACACTCCCCCGCTCGATTCAAACTTGAATCCTACACAGGCTGTCGCGCGGCTCGCCTCGGATTTGAAAAACCGAGATAGATCAGCGCCGTTTTTTTGGCTTCTTTTCTCCTTCTCTACTTTTTCCTTTATTCTTCGCCTCGCTTTGGAAAAGCCTCGCGAGACGCCGGTTTTCAAATGGCGCTCAACGGCTGATTAAAATGTTAAACGCAAATAATTGAGTTGGCTCAGAGCTCCGATCGGTACTGTCCACTGCGTCGATTGCCATGGCAGCTTCTCGATTCTTCCGCCCCCATGGGAGTCGAACAAAATAACGCAAATCTCTTCTCGCCGATGGCCCTTTTGGCATGGGTCGATTTTAAAAAGCGCAACGGCGCGGCCTTTTTGCCCTCATTCCGATTGGCATTTTTTTTTTTGCTTTCACCCGAGCGGAATTGAACAATTATCGGGGCACGTTACGACTAATGGCGATTGCTTCGTGTAGCCAGCAGCTAAATATCCGGCCCGTGGCCAACGCACTCGAGGACCGAGGCCTCGTTCATTCTATCGGCGTTATTGGTTAACCTTCGCGAGAGGCATCGCGGCCTGTTTCCCATTCGCGGGCTCTTTTTGATAAGAGCGCCGACAATCGATCGATCCCAGCCGCGAAGAGTAAGGATCGATGCGCCCGCGCACGCGCTGACCCAGGCATACGTAAATATACGTGTACGTGTATGCGTACTTGCGCGCGAGGCAGCCGGCAGAGGGGGAATTAACAATAAGCTTTTAAAAGGACGCGCGTGCGAATTCCCACGGCTAATTTTACAGCCATGATCTGTATAAGAAATTCCAGATTTCTCTCATAAGTGCTTGCGCATAAGAGATATTCCCGGGGACTCTGAAAAACGAATGGCCATCGTTGGTAGAAGCGGAGGAATAAGAGAGAGAGAGAGAGAGAGAGAGAGAGAGAGTGAAAAGAAGAAGAAGAAGAAGAAGAGGAGGAGGAGGAAGAAGGAGAAAAAAAATATCACAGAACTTTTATCTTTTATATTAAGTACCTTTCGGGATTTGCGAGCGCTTCTTCGAAATCTGTTTATGGTCGCGCATATCCACCCAGGAGGAAGAGGAGGAAAAAAAAGAGGACTGCGTCTCCAGAAGTTTAAGAGAGGTTTTACTTGCATTGAAACTGCAGAGGTTCCTCGCCACCAAAGTGTGCGTGCGCCCCTCCGTCCGCGGCGACAAGCCTCCGTGTATTTAATGCACACCGATGCAATTCCGCGCCCAGGTGTGCGAGCCAGATGAGCGTCCGGCGATAAGATAGAAAATGAACAATAAAACGTGATATTTGTTGCACGTCGTGCAATCTTTGAGAATCTTAATGCGGTACGTAATGTTCATATATTCGTTTGAGTATAGCGAGGCATACTGCTGGGACGTGGATGAAAAGCCGTGGATAAAAAGCCGAGCCGGTGCGGGGCTTCGTTCCTTCTTTCGTCAAGTCGCTAAGGTGACAATTCCGTATGATTAATCCTATTTTATATTCTCTGACTCGCTTATCATTGTGTTGTCCCTTCGATTATTCGGACCTCGTTTATTATTTACTCCATTATTGTGTTGTATTTACACGAATCGCTTACCCCATTGATATTCCTCGCGTGGAAATGTATTGCTCAACGCGCTTTATTGCTTTTACCGTACGGCAAAATTAGACGCGCTTTTCCATTTATCCAAATACCGTAAAAGTATATATATATATATATATATATATATATATATATATATATATCGTTGCGCTCCCCGTACGGTCCGATAATTAAATTTTTAATTTACTCAACGAATATATATTATTTATATTTTAACAAGCTCTTGTTACGAATAACACGCCAAATAATTGTATAATACTTAATTGCAATTTATTATAATAGTTAAAATAGGTTATAAAAATTAAGTACAGAAAAACCGCGCTAATGATTTTTAATTTGTAAGTTTTTAAGTTACACCTTCATTCATTAACTAACAAATGCAGAAAGGCCAAAATACTTGTAATTTCCTATTCACTTCAATCCTACTTTTTCTTTTATAATCAATTATGTTGTATATACGATATTAAATAGGTGAAAGACATAATTTCAATAATTTTAAAAGAACACGTACATGTCTAAACTTTCTCAATATGTCTTAAATTATTTTTATTTATTTATTTATTTATTTATTTTTTTTTTTGCCTACAGTTATATAAATTATTTAACGCTGATTACAAACATTCTTAATAAGTACTCCTAATTATCACAGCTTCTACACCTTACGTCTTATTTACTCTAAAGGCTTCTGATACGTAATTATGAAACTATTATAAATTCATTGATAATTTTTAAAGTTAAAGAATTACATGCTTTGCAATATTAATGTACAAACATCGAAGATATTAAAGAAATTTTTAAATTAAATTCTTACATTTAAGCATTAGTTAGTCATTGACGTTAATATTATGTTAGCAGCTTAATAGATAATCTTCACAGTAATTTGTACATATATAAATAGAAGACTTTATTTTGCAATATATTTTAAAAATTCTTTTCAAGACATTTATAATTTTTAATTTGTAATTTTTATAAATAATGAATAATTTAACGGCAAAATGTTTGTCGCTTATTCAATTGAACTTCTTTTTATTTATTTTACTTTATAGTAAAATTAGCTCTATAAAAATACATTCGTTTAAATTTGTCTATATAATTTGAGATTTAGCTACTTCCTTCATAATGTATACATATAATTAGTATATAAATATGACTTTTAAATATTTACCTAAAAAGATTGTTTAAGTACACTCATACTGGTATACATACTTTACGCATACAGATATTTACAAATGTAAGTATATATGTACACTGTATAGTATACAAGTGTATAATGTACATATATACATATATATATATATATATATGTATGTATGTGTGTATGTAAGAATGTAAATATAATAAAGAAAATAACACCATTAAATATTGATTGAATAACAGATAAGCAAAATTTAAATGTATTTATTTATAATATTGTTACATTACTTTTATTATATTGCGTAATAAACTTTGGCAAACAACATTTTTAATTCTATCAATGTTCAGATGTATATGTATATTATATATATCTTTTTTGCAAAACGGTAGAGTGTAGATCTTTTTTTATAATAAATGGTAATTATTTAGTTATTAATCATTTACTTTAAATAATTTTGTATTCGTAATTGACGTAACAGGCATACTTAAAGTGCTGGCAAGGAATATATTATCGTAATATAAGTGGAATGTTGTAAAAATCGGTATCTACGTTTTTTTTTTTGTTTTTTTTTTATTTATTTTTTTTTTGTTTTGTCCATATGCCTTAAATAAAAACACAGCACGATTGACTTTTATAATTTCTCAAAGACAAGAGGTTTTTTCAGTCCATAATTATTGGCAAAAAGACACAGCATCAAAACTATATTAGCGTTTATTTGCATGTCAATAAGACAGCGAGTTGTTACTGGACATTTCTGAAATATTCAGCAAGTGTAGATCGAAAATTAAATCAACGATAAGGATTGTAAATAAGAAGGGCGGAAAAGAAGAAAGGACAAAAAGTAGACAACATTTTCAACTACTTAGCCGAATGAAATTAAAAATGAGTATGATAAACATGACACACACACACACACACACATATATATATATATATATATACACAGGAGTGTATACTCCATATAACCTTCCAGACCATATGAATTCGATGATATTGGCTATATAATTTCAATTTTATAAGTTTTTACGTTTTTCATTTTCTTTTTTTTTACTTCTTGCTACGCCATTTCTCTTTCTCTTCTATTTCACACAAATGCATTTGCGAATAACTTTTAATCGACAAATATAAAATGTTTACTTTAGAAGCTATTTCCGTTTTCGGGGGGGGGGGAGAAGGGAGAAATAATACGACGACTAATCGGCTTTTCGATTAGAATAAGCCAATAATCAATAAGACTCTGCTAACAAATTATTAGATTGTCTTGTCATTTTTCTCTATTCGGGGAAAAAATGTTTACTCAATTTTACCATTATTTGCATCAAAATGTCAGTGAAAAATGACACAATTGAACAATTATTTAGAAAACGCGTTTGATACATAGCATTGGATTATTACATAACAGTGTAAAAGGCAGAGTAAGAATTGATTAAAAAAGCAACTATTTTCCAATGCGCGGCGGGGAATTCCTACTGGTGGCTTTGAACAATCGAGAGAACGACGCTTAACAATTTAGCAATTATTCGGTTGACGCTGGCTATCGAGGAGAGGCTATCAAAGTGCGCGGTGGGGGAGGTGGGGGGGGAGAGCGGAAGGAAAGAAGAAGAAGAAGAAGCAAAAAAAAAAAAAAAAAACAAAAACAAAAAAAAAAACAGAAGAAAAAAAAAAGAAAACCGCTCTCAAACATTTATCACACGAGCGAGTTCTAATCTCGAGGTGGCATCCCCGAGAGGTGGGGGGGGGCATTATTAAAAAATTCGCCGCGCGGAGGATTTAATAAAGTAAGCTGGATGCGCGCGCGGCTCGGCCTTGGGCGCGCAAGTTGCATATCCACCGGCATTATAAAGGGAGGCCGCCGCATTTGCTGACCCTTCATTTGTGTCGGGCGTTAATCTGCTTGGTTTGCATGTAACGTTATTTGACAAACGAGGGGCAGAGCCGAGAACATCTGTTCGGCTCCACTACGGGCCCCGGAGTGCGCTCAACACCAGCGGGGCACACGGGCCCTGTCAAATTAGGGCAAAACTGACGTTGCGGCCACGGCAGCTACCTGCCTTCCGATGGCTAACAGGCGCGAAAGAGCCGTGAGCCAACGACTAAGCAGCTCCTCTGCGCAACCTATAATTTGTAACCTTTTTCCCCCCCCACCCTGCCCCCTTTGGCTTACTCGCTTTATTCGATAAGTGTGTTTGCGCGCGCGCGCTTGGCCGAGAGGGCGCGAGAGAGAGAGAGAGAGAGATGGGCCGTCATTATAAAATTAATGCTAACGAAGAGGCATCTGATTACGGAGCTTAATCTGATTGATGCAAAGCGATTGCTCCTTGTATCTCCTCTGCCTTCGGTACCGCCAGAATGCGTCAACGACGGCGACGACGACCAAGGAAAAAAGCAGCAGCAGCAGCAAAGCAAAAAAATATTCAATGTTTCGTTATTTCCTTCTAATGAATTGTACGATTAACGATAATGGCGAGCAAGACTTTTTGGACACTCGATTTAATTCAAGACTCGCTACCCCCTCGTCGAACACGTTAACGATAAACTCTTCCGATCCCTCGGGATTCTTAGCGCTTGGAAATTTAGAAACTTCGTACATTGGATTTTCACTTACCCACTTGCAATGTTCCCGTAATGTAATGCTGCACCGACGATCGATCGATCGACTGCTTTTAATAATCTTGAGCTTTCGGTGCAAAATCATTCGGTTTAACGGAAGCTTCACGCGCCTGTACACCTGCCAAATAATCGATAGACAACGATAAAAAAAAAAACCTAAAGAAAAAAAAGGCCCTTCTCGTGCTTTAGCACTAAGCGCGAAAATGATTAAAGTCCCTTTATCGTCGCATTCGTCGTGGCTTTAACATTTATTTATCCAACTCTTTTGCCGAGTTCGATTAAATATCGCGCGGGCTTAAGCGAGGCCTTAACGTTGCTGCGACTGCGCGTACGCGCGGCCAAGCTCCGATCAGGGTAACCTAATTTTAATTACCCCCTTGTAGAAAGAAAAAAGTCCTCATCGACAATATTACCGGCGGCCGTTCGAGATCCCCCGTAATTCCGCAGTTATCGAAAAAGCCCTCGGGGGCAAGGGAAAATCCGCCCGGCCAAAGGCTCCAGGGCAACGACGGCAAGCCCCGCACTCATCGATCGCAATTGAGCGACGATCGTCGGCCGTCCAGAGGAGGGCTCGCCTAATTTTCGCGGCTTTGGCGAGGAGGAGGTGGACGAGGGAAATAGAGAGAGAGAAGGGGGGGGAGGGGAAATCGCAGCGCAAAATCCAAACGAAGATGATAATCGTCCAGGGGCTGCACGAGGCTCGCTCGCAGAACAATGCCAGCGCTGAAAATATTAGCAATTGAATCGAATCTAGATCGTGAATCCAACGGGCTCGCACACGCGCAAATATTAATTGCAGGAGGCTCGTCGAGCTCGATGCCTCGTAGCCAGCCGGGAGGACTTGGCTTAGTGGCCTATCTAACGGGCCGTGCGACTTGCTTCGATTGTTCAAAGTGCACTTCCGCTCCGAGCTCGGCGCGCGAACCGCGAAGGCGAACAATTCCTCGCATTCTTATGCATTGCCGCTGCCGCTGCCGCCGCCGCCTCCCCGCCCGCCCGCCTCTTTTTTTTTTTTATACCTTACACGCTGCGATCTACCACCACCGCTACCACTGCCACTCGTGTTCAATCTTGTTGTCCGATGTAGTATCGCGCGCGCGCACTTCGTAGCGTACGCACAAGTCCTGAAACTTTATGCGAGAGAAATGGCTCACGAATTTCCCATTATTGAAATTAATTCACAAGCCAGGCTGTAATTTTGCCAAGTGATTTTCCCTTGGCTTTACACTTCGCTCCGCGCGCTAAAAGTGCACTCCGGCACTTTTTTAATGCGAGCCTTGAAGGATTACCCCGGGACGCGCGAGGATTGTTTGCCCATGTGATTCTCCTCTGGCTCTGCGTCCTTTGGGAATTATTTATTTTAAAGACAGAGAGAGAGAGAGAGAGAGAGAGAGAGACGGATTAACGGAGGATTTTATTTATTTGCGTTCGAGGCATTGGACAACCGCTTGAACGTACAAAAAACTAACATTCCTACTTGAATAAGCCATCCTTCGCAATCGAGATAACTATCTTAGACATTTAATTGCAAAAGTATTTTTGTATTTGTATCACATGTTAGTAATATTTATCGAATCCATTATTGACGTCTATAAAACATTAATATTGCCTATAACATACCTGTACACATGTCTAAATCGTACGAGTGTTCGTATTATGTTTCTGATTAAAATAAAATAAATTTTCCTCGGCAGCGGAGCAGGCACTATTTTACGTTCGATTTTTTTTTTTTTACGAAAAAAAGCCATTTGTAAATAGGCTAAAGCTTGGGAAGGAAGGAAACACACGTTTGATAATAAGTTATTATATACATAACATTTATATATATACATATATATATATATATATATATATATGTACACATATATCTACGCTAGGTAATGATTATTATTTATCGAATAATTCGCCTTCAGGTTTTATTGGTAATAGATAAATATAATAATAAAATAGGAATAATTTTTCAAGCACAGTTTTTTCGTTGCGCAAATAAAATTTCAGTTCTCAATTGCATAGTATAGTTTAATTTCTCATAAACTGATTAATTCTTATTCGATTGGTCTTAGTCTTATATTCAAGTAGGACACTCTACCTTATTAGAAAAAGCAAACCTTCGAAATATGGTTTAATAATAGTTTATAAAGTAATATCGTAATAATGTAACGCAAATTAACATTTTTAAAGCACAGATATTTTCTTTTGCATTGTTATTTGTGTAGGTCTTTAGAATACTAGAAATACCGATGAATTATAATTTTTAATACATCTTAAAAGACATGCAGTGGAAGCCAATGCCAAAGTAACCGACAATTTGTTTACATTTAATAATCGACTAAAGAATAGAGTAAATAGCCAATAATAAATAATAAACAATAACGAAAAGTGCAACTCCTCGATCTTGTGCGTTTGCGTAGAACCTAAAGAATTTAATCAACAAGTCGAGTTTCGTGAAATAATTGTGTACGTCTGTGTTCTGCACGTGCTATATTTAATGCCGTTACCGACCGGTGCACTGCTAGTAATAATTACTTGCATTGTTAATTTTGTGGAGTGGCGAGCAAGTGGATCTTTGCAATATTTTTCCGACGATAAATAAATTAATCCCTGCGTTGTGTACTTTTGCAATGCGTATAATTATTTGGATGTGAACTCGTAAGAGATTTAAGGCTCTTATAATTCATTTTGTAGTAGAAAAAATATTTTACAAATTCGCCTTTAAGAGCGCACATTACGCCTGGATATAATTTATATTGTACAGTAGTTGTGAAAAGTGGACGTGTACAGCGCATTTAAAGGTTAACAAAATAATTTTCCAGGTTTGAAGAGAAAACATCTGGATCGAGGATCGATACGAAGGTTCATGATTGCGTTGCACAGCCAAGGGTTTTTACATTCTTTTTCTTCATTATTATTCGTTATCATTGATATATCCGACAAATGGGATAAAATGGTATAGGGGAACATATGAAATTAATAATTATATCAAAAAATGTTGTACAATGAGATTTATCATCGAATATTATTATTTAATAATTTAATAACGATTACTCACGTGCATAATATTTTGTTTTGCAGGTAAGATAAGATTAGCACCAATAAGATAATATAATTCGATAATATATGATTTTAGCTTGATCCTATCTTAGACCCATATGAAATCAACATTCTAAATCAAGTCATTCTCAAATTGCTCGGGAATAAATTATAAAGTCCTTTTCTGATTTTTTCTTCTCTCTCTCTCTCTCTCTCTCTCTCTCTCTCCCGCTCTCCCTCTCTCCTACCTTGCCCCCATAAAAATAGACATTTTTTTCAGAATTTTTACTGCATATTGTGCAATTACTTGAAACCATAGCACGCAAGTTATGAACCTCCGGGTTAAGAAGATGTTACATGCATTGTGACTATATATACAATGCACGCGCAAAAGCTCCAATCTTTTTCTTCTTGCCTATTTTTAACATTCCCATGCATATTTAATCTGCGAATGAATCACGAATATCTAGCCAGTCGTAATCTCTTTTTCTTCCTCTCTCTCTCTCCCTCCCGCCTTTGCTCCCCCCCCCCCCGCCGCCACCCCTCTCTCGCCGCTCTCATTCATTATCTTTCGAAATTACCGTAAAGCACGCACAAACTAGTGTACCCGTGCTTGTATGGATGATGTATCCTAATTACGGGTCGAGCATAAGTATGTAAATAACTGTAAAACGAATCGGAAGAATTTGTTAAAGTACATTTTTATATCGTAATTTGTCCGAGACTTCCGTCGGAGCCCGATAGTAACGAATAATTAACCAAAAACACTTGCGCTTAAAGGCTTTAGCCCGGGATTATGCTAAAGTAAGGCATTTATCAATTGAAATGCATAATAAACATTCGGACACCTTGCGCTTTGTTAATTAAGCGCGCGATAAATTCAATTTCGCCCCGCCGGCAATTACCGAGGGCTCGATTTTCATTTTGCCCCGTTGCGAATCCAGGGCTCGCGATAATTAAAAGAAGCGCCTAACGCCGAGGATCGCCTTTTGAAATGAATTCCGAATCGGAGGTCGCCTCGTCCATCCGAATTACTTGTTTCCGCTCGAGTCCCACCCTGCCTCCCGCCGAGGTCTCCCAATCGATGGGGGGGGGGGGGGGGAGAGCCCCCCGCGAAACAATAATTACATCCGATCCCTCGGCGCCATTATCGCAACGCCGCGCGTGACTTATTAAATCCCAAGCCACGGCGAAGGACCATCAATTGGGAATCGAGCCAAGGGAGGCCCCTGGATCCTCGCTCTCGAAGACTTCAAAGCGCCGTTTTTTCCCTTTTCCCGCTGGCTTCCTATCGCCCTACACCGGCAGCTCGAATTTTGTCCCATTCTTTGGCGCCTCGTGTGTGTCGAAGAGGAACGCTGCCATCCAGAAGCGCACCAATTAGTTATACGGCTCTTTATTCCCACGTATGTGAAACGAGCTCCAGCTCCACTCGCTAATTCTGTTTCTCTCTCTCTCTCTCTCTCTCTCTCTCTCTCTTTCTCTACGCGGCTCCTTTTTCCCCCTTTTTTTTTTGCCTCTCCTTTCCGAATATATTTACTTTCGACGTGCGCTTAGGATTTCTGCGAAAGCCTGCATTTCAGATGTTTCATTCGACTTTAATGGCATTCAATTGCATCTCGGAAGAGTTGAATAAATACCGTATTACCGTTCGCCGTTAAGGACGCACGAGCGAGCGACTCGAAGGAAATCTTATAAGATAATCGACTTTTCGAGATAGCAACAATAGCGAGCGACTCGGTACGGGAGACACGTAAGCCCTTTACAACAATGGTAATTTTTCTCGTTCCTCTTCCGAAATTAATTAAAAACTAATAACAAGCTCCGATATTCAGCCAAGCTCAAAGGCTTTTACTCTCTTTTCTTCAACTCCGTCTGCTCTTCCGAGTTATTTTTTATATACACGTGACTTTGCGTCCGTGAGGTCATTAAAAATGTTACAGAAAGATTTTGTCATAGGCTATACGCTCGCAATCGTCGTCGTATATTTGAAAAAATAGGCAGACGCTTGCAATAAACGTGTCGTTAATATTTCCTTGCGTTTTTCGTATCTTAACGGCAAATTTCTCGTTCCCATTGCGGAGTCGCGCTAGAGTTCCGGTAATGTTTATTTAGCCTCGCTACGTTCGAATGGCCTCGGTAACTATTAATTCGATAGCCCAAAAGCTGAAATTTACTTCGAAGGAGGAGGAGGAGGAGGAGGAGGAGGAGGAATAAGGGAAAACGCGATTTCAAGACGTACGAAAAACTACACTTTATGGCCGGCCGTTGGCGTAACTTCATTTAAAAAAGAGCCCGAAAAATTTTGGTGGAAGGACTGCGAGCTTCACTTCGGCCTCAGTAATAATAGTACAACGTAGCTCTCATTTAGAATTCAGAAATGAGCGAATAAAAATTAAACACGAAGCAAGTATTGGGCGAGAGCTCGTAAGCTCGAATATTTATATTAGCCGAAGCGTATAAAACAGCAATCTCATATTCCCCGGCATCAAGCGGAGCCGCCTCTTAGCTCATACGACTGGAGGCATTCTTTTTCATTGTTTTTTTCTTTTTATCTTGTTTCCACTTAGCTATAATGTTCTCATTCAACCTTTTTTACTACCATGCATTCGTCCCCTCGTGGTTTTCGGGTCGTGCGTATTTTATGAGTTATTCCGTAAAAAAGGCGCATCAAAAGCTCGCGCACAGGTTCACCACCGAAACTTAATTGAGACACGAGTCAGCCTCTGAGCTCGCTATCTTCCGCCCTTTAAAATAAAAGGAAAATAACAGGGGTGGTGGGTGTTGGGGGGGGGGGGGGAGGGGACAAAAACAACGACGACGACGACGGCGACGGCGGCGGCGGCGACAACGGCAGCAGCGACCACCACCGCAACGGCAACGCGATAAATATATTATTTGATTATCTTTGGGCTAGATGCCCTATAGAGCGGACAGGTGCCCTTTGATATATGCCTGGCTCTATTGGCCTTCTATTACGGCTCAATATACACCGATCCAACGCCTGTCGTATACATGTGTGCATTACACGCACGCGCACGCCTTGTGCGCTTATTAAAGCAGGCGTTTTGTAATTTGTGATTTTCTTTACATCCACCCTTCATTGTTGTGCATCCTATAAAAAATTCGTATGTCAAATTCACGCGGTGCGGGATCCTTTGATAAATTTTCATTCGATAAATCAGTATATTATTTATCCTACATTCGATCGCTATGCAACTTACAATTTTTATCCTTCGCACGCTTAAGTTTATAATAGTAACTTATTGTGTATAATAGCTATTATCATAACGCATAAAACATAGAAATATTTTATTGCAAACAATCGTATACGCGTGGCTATAAACCGTAAATTGGATACAAAAAAAAAAAAAAAAAAAATTATTTAAGTTCTCCGTGAAGTCGGTGACGATGTAAAATATCTTACTGTAGGTCGAGTATATTTGCCGCCGTAAATTGTGCGTTATTTTGAGCAAACAGAGGCGTGTAGATGAACGATGATTATCAGTAGGTAATTACTTAGCTCACCTCAACATAATATGATACTTCAATATCGAATCGGACTTTATTCCGATTAACGCGAACCTATTCTACCGATTCTAATGCGCTTCTAATAGAATATTGAGAATTTTTGATAATTTTTAATTGTATTTTTAATTGTATTTAAAAAAAGAAAAAGAAAAAGAAATGATTATATCTCAGATTTAATGTTTTTTTATTAAGCGCTGAAATTTTATTCGCATTATACATCATGACTCGATTCTAAACAGTAGACGATTTAGTTACGATGCACGATGATAAGTATACAAGCGCAGTTGTATCTCTTGGATATTTGAGGGAAGAAGGAGACAGAGCGTGAGAGTGAGAAAGAGAGAGAGACAGAGTGAGCGAGGGCGGGAGGGGGAGGGGCTAGGAAGAGATCGAGATAGAGATAGAGAGTTGGCGGGCGGCGGCGGGGCGGGGGGGGGGGTGAACGCGTATTATATTGCGTAAGCACTGAGGGAATCGTGATACATGTATCTGCAGTTACAGTTTGTTTTGTTTTTTCTTTTTTCCGGTACGTCTGTTGCATGCCTTTTTTTTTCATTTCTTTTCTTTTAATCGAGCCTATTTCTCTACGACCCAAGAATAATTCATAGCGCAAATATTTTACGTTTTCACCGAGCAGGTCAATCTTACAACTCAATTGAGTTATAATTTATCTTGTTTTATTAAAAGTGGATCGGTAAACGAACTGTTTATCTTGCGCGCATTAATATTTAGTTGCCGATTCGATGCTTGCCAATAACTCAACCGAATCAAAAAATAAATTAAGCGTTTAATTTGATGTCACTTTTTTATAACCGTTTTATTACCTCACAATTTCGCATTTCATAATTACATTTTTTTTCTTTATCCTTTCTTTCTTTCTTTCATTTCTTTTCTATTTTTTTTTTTTTTTCTCGTAAGGTCATATACCATTATTTGAATTTTCAATCGTCCTATCAAATATCAATTAAATCAGCTGTTAAGGCATTATAATATACTTATCTCGTAAAAATGTAAGACGTGGCTTGATTTAAAATTTAGAAGCTAATATGCCCCCATGATTTATCGCTTGTTATTAACTGACTATGCGTATATTATTTTAAGTTATTACCATTTGACTGCTGTCAATGTATAGAAATAAACAATCTTTATTTTAATACATACCGCATACCGCACGATTACTTCCATACAAACGTGCACTTACAATATGGATACTGCGCTAACATCAGTTTTCGATTTCGTTTAATATTGGAGATGTCTGTTAATAAGGATATATATATATATATATGTATATATGCATATATGTGCGTGCGCGTGTATATATATATATGTACAACCATGTACGAGAGGTGAATCGTGTTTATAAGGCTGGGAGCGTCAATTAAGTTTCAATGGGTCCGATGCGCGCGTTAACTTCATATGACTTCCGCTCTAAACAATACAGGAAGAGATGCATGTCGTCGTATATGCTACGCGAGGTATTTTAAGGGTAATTTTTTAAGATAATGCACGGTTTGTAAAACTACAAGAATCTACTGTAACTTTCACTTTCACAAATAGTGTGTTCATTATGAAAAAAATTTTTCATAGCTCAAATTTTATTTATAAAAAGTTCGTTGTAAATGGCTTCTAATTGAAAGAAAATTCTTCTGCTCATTATTAAAATATAAGCATTTATGAAATACAATTACAATTTTCATTACAAGATTTTTTTAGATAAAATTCATTTTAAAAATAGTACGATATTTTTATTACAATGGTTAAATCCGTAAATTAATACGAATTTATATGAATATAAAACTATTAAAGCTGTATGCTTTTATTTGGATAATTTCTATTGCATTAAAAAATAAGTTGTAAATGTCACTGTTAATCGAAATGATTATTTGTCGAAATAAAATATTACAAATTAACAGTAATATTTATAAAATTTAATGGTAAAATTATTAAAAATATTATTTTTATTATTTACTCTTATTTCGTAATTAAATTCTAAAGCTGAAAATGGAAATAAAATAGAAATCTTGAAAAAAACTTGGAGCTTAATACGTTGCACTCTTACATATATTACGTATATATATATATGTACACTTCATATACATTATACATATATATATATATATATGTACGTACATGTATACATATACTTGTTTCTTTCGCTTAAAAACGATAGATACATATTTCAATAAATAATACGTAATTGTTATTACGATTTTATTGTGAATAATAAATTCTTTTATTATTCACAATATCTTTTACCGAGTTTATCGATAGTTGTTTAATCATTTGTAATTTATTAAATATTCAAATTAACAAGGAAGGATTAAAAAATTCTATACAATTCTATATTTACCAAGTAATATATGCACAACGCTTATTTAAAAAAAAAAAAAAGAAAAAAAAACCAACTTGACAGGCGCTCCGCGTCGTCATAATTAGTCACCGCACTTTTCTAAACTTGGTACAATGTCCGAAGGCAGAAGGAAGAAAATTTTTTTCATCTCTGGTTTTATTAGCGATTTTAGGTTACGTTTTGCTTTTTATTAATGCTTTATTTGCATAGAGTAAATGCGTGTTCGTCATTATTGAAAAAAATTATAGACCATTAGAAATATAAACGCAGCGAAGTAAAACGAATCGAAGAGAATCCCGTCGATAATATTTAAAAATCGAGCGAGGTTTAGAAAAGTGCACGTTTTTTTCTTTTCCTTTGTTTTTTTTTTTTTTTTTTTTTTTTTTTTTTTTGTTAACAAATTATTCGAGTTATTTTTTTTTATTTACTCTTGCAGTAAGTTTTATGTATATTGTTTTATTAGAAGTAAACAAGAAAAGAAGGAGATTGCTTACTAAAACCCTTTGCATTGTTACAAATTAATCTATTGCAGTGGTGTGGCATCTCAGGATTTTCGCCGACTGGTCTTTTGTCAAGGAATAAACGTGCACAAACAAAGCTTAGCTCCTTATAACATTTTGGTTAAACAAACTTTTTTTCCAACAAAGCAATGCTTTCATTTCTCCAAAATTTATTTTTATAACCCACGATATGATTGAGTCTTCCGTAATTTGCCAAAATTCCAAAGATGCGAAAGCCTTTTCCACTCGCATATTAATTGCGAAATTTTGTTCAGTTGATAAAAAAAAAAAAAAAGAAAAGAAAAAGAAAGAAAAAAAAATCCTGCTAGAGCGTACAAATACCGCCAAGAAAATTCACGAGCACCGTCACGAGCTGAATAAATAAAAGAATTTTATAACATAAATTTATAACATTAAATACAGAGAGGCTTGAGCGTAATTGCACGGGAGGGGTAACTAAGCAACTAATTAATTAATTGTAAAAATTTATGCAAATACAATTTCGTATCTAATCGCTGGTCATCTACACCTACATGTACATGCATATATATATATAAAAATTTAGATTTGAAATTCCAATTAATTTCTGCAAAATTGAAACGTCACATTTGCGTTTTATTCTCAATTGATAATAATTTCGAAAATAATCTAACAAACGCGCGAACACTGCGACTAAGCGCCCAAATGTTTAAAGGCAATAAAAATTGCAAGCAAAGTGGAGAAAAGAAGGAAGGAAAAAAGAAAAAAAAAATGCGCAAAGATCCTTCGTACCCCGGATAATTAAGATTTATTGTAGATTAAGTTAATAAAGATTCTCATTTCGGCAGATAAGCTTATATAATAAATATTTAATTTCGCATAAACAGTTGTCAATGATACATTCGGCGTAAATATTTTGGAGCTAAGACTGGCAAGAGCAGCCCAAACAATTAACATCTAGCAAGATTAATCGCGCAGATTAGGAATAGTCCGTTTTTCAATGTTACATGGAGGATCCAGTACAAATGCGTATAGAAATAGAGACGAGAGGACCCGTCCTTGTGCGTACTGTACATTTGATCTCGCTGCTGCCGTGGCTTACAACACAGATCCGTCCTTTCGATAAACATCAACAGCGACGACATTGAAATATATTCATAGGGATCAAAGAAAGCCTAAAGAAAAAGATAAAGTTAATAGCTTTATTAACTGTGGGAACACAGAGCACACGCGACTTTCAACAGCCACGGGCGCTGATAAATCACGCTCATGAAACTTAAATTTGATTTTTTAGCGCCTTTTCTTGCGCAATTTTTTGATACAAAATTCCAATATTTCTTGGCATTTTTCACGAAAGCCGATGCCAGCCAGAAGAAATTATATAAAAATAAGAAATAATAATCGTCTCTTTATAACCGATGTCTCTCGAAACCTCATTTTCAACCCAGTCGGATCATTCTTTAACGATATACGGTAAACGTTTGTTAATTTTGCATGCATTTGTAAATTTTGTGCAAATTATTCCGGACGTGACTATTTTTGCAACAAAAAACGGCACATTTTTGCAAGAGAGAGAGAGAGAGAGAGAGAGAGAAAAAAAACATAAAATAAAAATCAAACGATTCCCGAATCAATATTTTAGATAAATTATGATTCTGGATTTGTTTTCAATATTTTAATGGGTTTTTAATACCCCATAAAAGTCTGAAGGATTTATTATTAATATTGAGAGATGAAAACGGAACGTATTTCTTTTACAGTATTTTTTTCGCATTGTAAAAAATACATTGTTAGGGTCATTTGCGAGCTTGTACAATTTAACTGAAAATTAATATGAAAAGAAAAAAAAAAAGAAAAAAAAATAAAATAAGGCAAGAGATAAAGGATACGAGGCAGAGGACTGTAAGTCGTATATATATATATTTTTTTTTTAAATAATGTAATCACGAGTTAGAACAAATACTTGTTAATCTCGGTGAAATTAAATAAAATAAAATGGCGATAAAAATTAATCTTAAATATCAATCTGAACGCGATTTCTCTACTCTAACGAGCTTAGAGCGCGAACACGATTTGTAATAATTACATTTAGTTATAAAGCTTAATTAAGAAAAAAATACAAGTTGGACTAAGCATAATTTTTCCGCGCAAGGGCTTAAAGCGTTGAAAGTTCCGGGAAAATCATTGCAAGATGCAATAGCGGATGATAAAAATAATGAATGCAATAAATGAAAGGCTCAGCGGTGTGTGGACGAACCGAGAGTTTTGCGTGTAAGAGCCAGGAGTGAAGGGAAGGGGGGGGGCGGCCGAGGGGTGGCGAAGGAAGGCAGAGAAAAAAATTTCACCCAACAAACTGTTGCTCGGTTTTAATTTAAGCGAAGCTATAGTTTTTATAGAGCAGACATTTCGACGAGTGTTGGCACATCAAAGGATTTCCCAGTACGAGGCTAAACAATTATTTCCATCGTCCTTGGCCGATGTTGTACATCATCTAATTATAATTGCAAAAAGTAGCGTAGGACCGCGGGTGGCGTTGGCGCAGTTGGAATAACTACCGATGCGCCCATGCCGTTGGACCCGACCACGCGTCGCCGCTTCCTCCTCCCTCCGCCCCGGCTCCCTCGGCGGTGGCAACGCGGCGCTCGGCGCTTCGTCGGGCGGCGGCGGCGGCGGCGGCGGCGGCTGTTGGGCCGAGGAGGGAGGGAGGGAGGAGGAGGAGGAGACGGCGGCCAGGACAAGAGGAGACCGGACGGTCGGGGAGCAGTACCCGAGATATAAATAACGCGGTTATTGATTAATTTTGTGGCTACCTGTTCCAGGCGGTGACGAGGCTGGTGTCATAGCCGCCGGTGCCCGGTGCCAGGCCACCGGGTTTCCGCTGGCGCGTAGCCGCGGGAGGGACATAACTCTCGGTCCCGGATGGAGGGGATTTCGACATCTTCGCCACATGGCCAATAAGTACCCCATTAATCCTAGAGCGGATTTCTAGCGCCGTCGAGTTGATAGCCCTCCGAGGCTCTCCCCCTCCTCCTCCTCCTCCGCCTCCGGAACCCCCCCCCCACCCTCAGCGACCAGCCAAGCAAGCAACCAACCCGCCCAGTGCCCGGACGAGCGCATACCTGCGCCGGGGAACCCAATGGCCCGACGCCCGTCCTTTTTCCCGGGGTGGCGTTTATGGCGCTCGAGGCTCTTTTCGCGGCTGCTGGCTCTCCTCGACGAGAGAGCCCGAAGCTGACGACCCGCCGGTCGGCAGGTGCTCTCCCTCCCGCCCCTCGTCTTCGTGGCTCCTTTTCGGGGACGAGGCCGGCGGGAAATCGGCCTGCACTCGCGGACTCTTAATTGCAGTCGTTTCCCAGCCGGTCTCGTCTCTCTCTCTCTCTCTCTCTCTCTCTCTCTCTCGATATTATTCCCAAACGACCACACGCGCGACTACCGGCTCGCTAAATAATTCAAAGCGGATAACGGTTGAGAGATAGATAGAGAGAGAGAGAGAGAGAGAGAGTCTCGGCGACTATCGGACTGTCGCTGCGTCTCCTTGGTCGGGGGCACTTTCCGCCTTCTCTCGGCCGAGGCACGTAACCTCCGGCTCCTTCCGGATGCTCCTCTCGTAAAAAAAGGCTCTATCTCGTCGCCGATGGAAAAGCCTCTGGTCTCGTCCGCACGGCGACCGGGGCAAGGTACATCTCGGGTAGGAAGGGCTCGCGATGTCACGACACGTTGAATTTTCTCCTATCGCCGGCCTCGTCCCCGGCCTCGTGCCGAGCAGGAGCTCCCCCCCCCACCACCACCACCACCATTGGGCGGATATGCAGCCGGCGAATATTTCGAACGGCTCGCGGTATCGGCCACCATCGGCAACGGCATCGGGTCACCCCGCGGGGGCCTCCTTGGCCACGGGACAATTAGCTCTCGCCCGGCCTCCGACCTGGCCTCCGGATCGAGTCTGCGTCCACGCCCCAGTCCGGCTTGCGAGTGCTCGGCCGACTCCCCCGGGTCGTCGCTGTCGGTTGCCCCTCGCGGGATGAAAATACCTCCGTAGCTGCGGTAGGTTAATGTATTCTGCCGTTGGACGGCCAGAGTTTCCGCGAGCCCTGGGATGGCCGCCGTCCTCTCGCCAATTATCAAGATCGGTGTGCATTTCAGTTTCCGCGATGTTCGGGAGGCCTCGAGGCAGAGGAGGGCCCTCCGTTACAATTTAATTTCAATTTAACTCTCTCGGAGTTGGTCGCTCGCCTTGTGGAGCATTTTGAAAAAACATCTCAATTGTGTTGGTCTTTCGCATAAAGTAGAGAAGCGACTAAATTCAATATCTCCGTACAGCTGCAATTGTCGCTTACCGGTGTTTAAAAATCCTTTCGTTAGCGTTTACACTTTCGTCGGTATGAATCGTCCTTATTTAAATTATGAAAGTAATAATAATGTAAAAGAAAAAAATAACAAAAAAAAAATCGTTAAATAATTATTAGCAACTATCATAGGGAGCAATGTCTTTCCGTTTTGATCAACCTCTAAGGGTGCATTTTTTTACAAGATTTCTTTTATTAATGTCGCATTCGAAGCTTTAATAATGGTGATTGCTAAGCAAATTGCTTTTCTAAGAAGTCAATTTAAGCCCATTTTTAAAACTAACTTTACAATAAAATATATACCGTGGCTGAAACTCGTAGGATTTTTAGCATTTTTAAATTGTGAACCGTCTATATTTTCATTGTGTTCTAAATTTTATTCCATCCATTGTATATTGTCATTGTTAATCGAAATACATTATTTATTAAATTATCTAATAGACTATTTTTATTGCTTTTTTGTCACACATTACTTCATTGCAAGCCTGAAAATTTCACTCTTTTTTTAGCAACGATATATATATTATTATTTTTAATTATTAGATAATAACAATGTATTTAGACGCATTTTTGGTAAAAAAGTCGTTCAAACACTGGTTTCTTTTATTTGAGATATCGGAATTTTTGACGGAAAAGTTGTCGATTCGATCAAATTAAATCCGAAGCGGAAATATTATATATATAATATATAATATAATAAGAAAAGTAAAACATTTTTTCTATAAGATAATCTATTCTCCCATCGTGCAGTTAATTATTGTTTGCCCATATATAAATATATCGAAGATTAATGAAAATATTTAAAGTTTGAAATACAAGTACAGTGTTTGAAAATTATTGCGCGCGCGCACGCGGAATTAGAGCAGCGATCAAAGTTTCAGTACCTATTAAACTAAATAGTACCTAAAAGCTAACCTTTTTTTAGGCTGTAAAGGTTAGTCTAAGGATGCGCCGGTGCTGCTCTCGGGATTGCAATGCAATCAAAGCTCAGCTCTGCCGATAATTTTGAACCCTTTTCGCTACCTACACTACCAGTCGAAAGCAATTCCTACTCTGCAGCAGTTCCTACTCTGCATTAGTTATCCTCTGAAAACAATAAACAGCTAACTAAAGACGAAGCGACCGTCGAAAGGTGACGGCATTTAATTGCGAAATCATCGTAAAAGCTTGCTTGCTTCGACGGTGCCGCTGAATTGCTGCCATAAAACATCGTGCCTATCTGTATTATACTGCGATGTATTTAACAAATTTATACAGGCAATGTAACAATGTTGTACGAGGGAATAATTTTTTTTAGCTCAGTCTCGTTCATATATCAACCTCTTTATATAATACTGTAGAATCTTGTGCTTTCATTGCATTAAATAATCAATTGTTCCAATGCATACTGTTTTTCATATTATATATACACAGATTTTACAACGAGAAATAAACGGAGAAGGATGGGGAAAAATTAAGTCAAAGTTATAAGTTTAAGGGACAAATATAAGTTTGATATAATTGATAATTGAAGATGGATGTAAGTTATGCATTATTTATAGCACGAAAACAAGTAGACTCGATTGATACAAACTTAGTACGTTTATTTATTAAAACAATTCGCGTTCTAAATTCTATTATATATTCAATGCTATTGCTTGCAGTAACATCCCTATTTTATATTTCAAACAAAAACAGTGCGCCATGAACTGAAATGATTGATCCTCGAAGAAAGTAATATCCAATACAGAATTATACCTAGAAGTCGACTGTATCTGAAAGTAGAAAAGCACACGAACTTAATATTAATATTGTAAATGAAAGTAAAGATAATTGTAAGTTAAGAAGGCGAAGCATTGATTTTAGAAAAGAAGAAAATATTAAAATAAATGTTCAGGACATTCGGAAAGTACCCGAGTAGGGACAAATTAAATAAATATAAATAGATAGAATGAATACACGAAAGTAAAGACGTTATACTGCTTATTAAAGTACACAAACGATGGTCTGCATGGTACAACGTAGCTACAAATAGCGAGTCTGTTTTTTTCTTAATTGCAAATCAAAAAAGAAAAAATAAACGAGCATCTTCAAGGAATTGACTTTTAGGGCAGAAAACAACGACCTCTTTCGACTTTGGGAAAAATAGACTAGAAATGTATCAAAGGCCCATTGGGTAGAAATAAAGTGAAAAAAAAAAAAAAAAAAAAAATGTTTACGAAGCTATAATAAAAGTCAGTCTAAATTATACAAAGTATAAAAGACATTCAGGATTTTTTAGTTTCTTGCACAATATAATAAGTCGTAAAGTGCTGAGAACAACCACCAGTCAAGCACTTGTAAAATACAGCTCTGAATTGCTCTCCCAAGGCGGATATATTATAAACTTGCGCCAATATATAGCTTTCGTTATTTAAGAATTTTCTCGGTTAAGTTAACCTCAAGTTCGCGTCTACCCCTTTTGCCTTTTGCCGCCTCATTGTAAACTTAAGACAATGAGAATAACTGACGTGCTACACTCGATTTACGCCATTACGCAGATGCTAAGCCAAGAGGCAAACTTTTAATCCCATCCTCTTACTAGTTTAACTGGTTTTTTATTCCCTCGAAAGATTGTTTAATCCCATTGCGCATTTATGCGCATGTACGCGGACACGTACACCTTTCCCACGATAGCTTTAGATCGCACGGTAAATTTAGCCAAATAATCTTTAAAAATGTTGATCGTAGGCGAAACCAGAGTCCCGCCACTGCGCATGACTAGAAATCTCCCTGGCAATCCTGGATGACATCGAATTAATGATCCTACAGCGGGGTTCAACGGGAGATCTTGATTTTAGGATTTTGCGCAGTCTCGTCGAGCTTTCGCTCGTTGTGATTTTTCTTTGCGCCTGCCCTTGGATATGTCGAGGCTTTAGCAGAGGCTATTGGCTGTGGCTCGGCTCTTCCTATTCTTTTCCCCCATTAACCTTCTTTACTGCTTACTTTGCTGTTGACAATCTCCAAGGGACGATATCGCCATTGCTCGCGCAAAATTTATACATCGCGATTTACCGTATCGCAGGCCAGCCCGAGGACCGACCATTGATTCGATTGTTCTCCGTTCGCTTTAATATACGCGAACGTCCTGGGAGAAAAAAGCCTTATCTCGAATAACGGCCTTAGGAGTACTGAGAATAATAAATCCGGGCGCATTATTCTATGTAAGAGCATATTCGCGTTTGCTAATTATGAATTATCTTTCAAAGGGGGCACAATTCTCAACCCCAACGTTGACGGTCAACGATAATGTTAATTTTTTAATAAAAGAAACTAAAATATATTTTTCACGATTCGTCGATTGCAATTTTACGCGATAAATAAAAAGAAAAAGCCATAAAGAAGAAAAAAAATCTTAGCATTTATTATCATAAGTTAATTACAGGCAGATTTATTAATGAAACCACATCCCTAAAATATTACCCTCTTTTCAAAGATTACTTTGCATTATTAAGGACGGATTTTACGAGGTGTAGAAAACTAAAAGAACGAGCAAAAGTAAACGACAATCGGATTATGACAATGACTGCTCTAATTCAGAAGAAATTAATCATTAATTTTTAATATCCATTAAGATTATAAAATTGCACTCTATACGCTTTGTTATCGTCTATAACGAATATTTAAAAATGTTTCAATTTAAAAAAAAACTAGTCTACAATTTTATTACGTAGGGTAGGTAGGGCACATTGTTATCTATCATAGATAATAATAAGTATCAGTCGTCAGGTATACGTAACGGTGCATGATAACTATTTTGAAAATATCAACAGTTGTCAATATGTATAGTATGTAAATTGACCAAAATTATACTTAATATATTCATTATCATAAATGCGTATACGGACGCGCATAAAATACGAGCGGCAACTTATTACCGAAGTCCTTTATTCGTTTATAATACTTTTAATGCGTAATACCGTTATTATGCATTATTATTTCCTTATAATTAGCATTTATTGCAAAATTTGATGTTTAATTTCATTTAATTTTTAATGCACAATTATATATATTTATATCGGAGACCTTGATTTATAAACTTAAAACTGATTTTTTATTATTCATGGAGTAAAAGCCACAATATGCAGTGATAATTTAACAAGCTTATTAATTTCCGTTTGCTTGCTTTGTTTATTTTTTAATGGAAGTTGAATAAATCGTATATAATTAATAAATAAAGTTTAATTTACATTTTCTTATATTTATTGTTTGGACAATGCTTTTCTTGCTCCCACATATTGTTGGTATAATACATTACATTCTACATTACAGTTCAGGCATTCTTAGGTCTTTTTTAACTTTATTGAAATGTCTTTAGTTTCGTTTATATGCGAGTATAGCTCATTATTTTTATTATTATTATTTTTTTTTTTAATAAAATTAAGGATCTAATAAAAATACACCTTTTTCCAAAAATTTGTTCGAATTAAAATTATCCTGTGAAAAAATTTACAACAATATACGAATGATTGTTAAAAGAAAATTGACAATTTTAATTCACATAAGCTTATTGCACTTTACAATTGCGTTTAATAAAACTAGGTATATAAAAATTAATATCAAGGTGTAAAAAGTCTTTTAATAGAAAAATGCTCACACAAGATTTATCTATTAAATATTCATCGTTCTATAAGGATGCAACATCATTCTTTGACTTAGTGATAACAAAAATTAATTTAATTGCTAAGCAATATGCGTTTATTTATAATTACACTGTAATTTTTTAATATTAATTGTAATATTTTAATCTAAAAAAAAAATAGAAATAAATTTGAAAAAGATTTAATTTCCTTACTTTTTATATATTGTTGTGAATGTAAAATAAATCTTAGGATATTTTATGATGAGTTTTTGTATTAAAATGTTAAATGTATAAAGAAAATACACATGTTTATATTACAAATTGAATTTAGGATACCTGGGTAATGTAATTTTGTAAACTACGTAGTTTTAATTAATTTTTATATATAATCTCTCATACGTACATAGAAAAATGATAAATACAACGAAGTTAATAGATAATCTATAGATCATTGCAATATTTCAAAATTTTTTATAACGCAATAAATTAAAATTTGTATAATTATAAAAACGTGTATCATTAAATTTTGTAATTTATGTTAGGCTCATACGATTATGTATATATATATATATTCATTTTTTTTGTTGAATATACATAACATTTAACATTTAACATTAAAAAGGACATAACATTCATTTTGGATAAAATTTTTATATGCGACTAATTATTCGATTCAAAAATATGATGAGAGCTTTATATTTTACTGTTTTGTTTAGATTGCTTATGTAATTTTGTTAATTTATTATTATGCAGTCATGAAAATCAACAATTAAAGCTTTTCATTTATTAAATGATTATTTTGTAATTATAATTAGTAAGCCAAACTCAAATTACTTATTTACCGTTACATGCTTTAAAAACCATTAACTTTAACTGACTTAAAATAACTTCGTTACAATGTAAATTTCATCCTGATTTCACAATTTGAAAAAAAATTTATATAAATATGAGAAGTAATTGTTGATAATAATTTACTAATTATAAAATACGTTTAGCGAATATTTATAAATATTTTAATGCTTTTATGAAACCCCTTAGTTTTTTAATAACAATAAGTGTCATAATTATTTGTCATGTTCTGTATTTTCTTTATTAAATTACTAAATATAGAGAAAATATGAAAAAGTTTTTTATAAGAAATTCACACTTGAGCTTAAACATTAATATAAAATAGGTTATTTTATATTAATACTCTTTTAAATACAACATTGCAATCTTTTGTATACTTTAATAAAAATTTGACTAATTTTCATAATAAAAATAAACAAACATTGCAATTTATTGTTGTAGAGAATATAAACTTAGAAAATTTTATAGTCTTTGCTTGATGTACAAAATATTTTTAAATTCTTGATAAAAATATATTGAAATATATAAATATATTGTCATAATAAATTTAATTTTGATTTTAGTTCTTTTACGGCTTTTGCCACACAACATATAATCCTATATTTTTGTGACTATTTTATAACTATTAAATGTGATAAACGTATATTTAAAAAAATACAATGTTTTGTACATTTGACAATATTACATGCGTATGCGATATTGATAAAAAAAAAATATATATATATATTATATATACGACATTATATACGATATTATATATATATATGTATATATATATATAATATATATAATATATATATATATTTATACTTGTACATTTCACCTTGATAACACTAATAATAAGTTTATTTATTTGCATATAATGAAAGCTATAGAATATCATTTTAATTATTAATACAATTAGGCCATAGAATTATGATAGGATATCATTTTAAACGTTGAACGTTGAACACGTCGACACGTTGAAAATATATATATATATTTTTTCCTTCATTCGCACGACACACAAAGTTTTATCATTTACATTTATATATTTTACACATAAGCGCTCACTTTTTTGTTTTACAAAACATTTTTTTTAATATATGACTTTAGACACGGTCTTTAAAACAAGTAAACAATAAGATTTTCACGAAGTATTTAATGTCTCGAAATCAAATCGACATATATCGATCGAGTCTTACCATCGTATACGATGTGCTTCATTCATTATTGTATTTAATTAATAATTTAACAAAATTACTTTAGCCCCTGTCCCTGAATTTCTAAGTATTCATATGTAATTTTAATTATATTATCATTTTACTGAATTAATAATTTTATAATAATACGTAAAAGCAATTTTAAATAGTACTCAGTATGCTTGAGAATATATATTAATTATATGAATTATCATTGTTAATATATTAATTACAAAGTGAGGTCATATCGAGTTTTAGTTATGTAAAGCTAGAATAAATTTCCGTAATAATGCGAATGAATTCTTAGTGAATCTGACAACCGTTAATTATTATTATAAAGAGCATTATTATGATATACGACGGAATATGTAATAATTAATAAAAGCCTAAACTTGTCACAAATGTCACAGAAGTTTAAACTACACAAATGTATGTCAAGAAAGTAAAGATCAAGTAACTGCCTTCCTTCTTTGAAATTTCACTTCCCTTTAGTAGATAATCATGATATTAAATTTCACGATCTATTACGTATTTAATTTGTTACTAATTTTTTTTCTCGTTTAATTTTCATATAAATGTTTTCAAATCTTACGAGCCATACGAGCTTATTCACTTGTTTGTGTAATAACTGTAATTGAGTTCATTAATTACGAAATAGAAAATATAAATTTAGAATTACACGATTTAAAACTATGCCTAATATTTTCTAATTGGTTATTAAAAAGCTCATTTTTTGTATTTAAATTAAATTGCGTTAACGGATTTACTTTGCTTAACAAAAATCCAAATTATCACAATAATTCAGTAAGTTTGTAATGCAGAAAAGTGATATGAACAATAGATATATGTGTGTGGCTTTGAATAATATAGCTCATACCACATATATTAGATTGAAAAGCAATAGTGGAGATTGTATAGTTATTATATAAAAGATTTGCCAGTATTAGAATCGTTCAAAAAATAATAGATAAGAGTGAAAATTCCTATTTTTTTGCATTTTCACATATTTTATCATCTAAGTATTTTCGTATTCGTACACGGCATTTATTTTAAAACGTTTGTTAGTATCAGTTTCGTGTCTCTACAATTTTGGAAATTCAATTTTTATTTCGTACAGATTTAGAAGATACTAATAATTCGCACATCATTGGAAACATTTTTTTACGTATATTAATGATTCATTTACGTAAGCTTAAGCGTACCTCTATCTTATCGTTTAGTTTTTTGTCTTCTAAAAATGTAACATTGATTTTTAAAATAATAAATGAAATTAACATTTTTATAGTTAGACCAAGATTGTTGAATTTCAAATTGATGAAAAAAAAATAAAAAAAAAAAATAATCTTACGGCTCTCACCGCTTGGAAATTATTAATACAATTATCATTATCGTTATCATTATCATCATTATCATTATCATTATCATTATCATTATCATTATCATTATCATTATCATTATCATTATCATTATTATAATTAACATTATTATTATTGTTGTTGTTGTTGTTGTTGTTGTTGTTTATACTAACGGTGTAGTTGTAATGTACCGTTGTCATACACATTGTCTTAAGTTAATACTTAATATATAAACAATACTACGGAATAAAAAAAATATAGGCACAGTTAGAGCTGAGTAGTACAGTCGAAAGAGCGATCGTCGTGAAAATATAGGGTGCAAAGCTCAAGCGCCGACCGCACGAGGTCACACGAAGTTTTGTTCTCTGTTTTAAAATACTTCCCTTCAATGATTTTTTTTTTTCTCTTGCTTTATATTATCCGAGCTGTCGCGAGAAATCGGGGGAAGGTACAATTCGCCCGGACTCTACTAAGGAGACATGATTCACACAGTGTGTCCTATACATGGAAATCGAAAATAGCACATCCATTTTATAAATATATTTTTTAAAACTTTCTCTTTTTTGTTCCATTACACGTAGCGTCGAATCGATTGTAATAATGATTATCACTTTCGCTTTTAAAAATCCTATTCTGAATTTAAATAGCATACATAGATATAATCAGTTCGTTATTTAATATAAATTATTAATTGTTATTATTTGTTGACGAACTATTAATTTACTCAAATCTTACTTTAAAAACTCATTTTTATTTTATTTACACGGTTATAGAAATAATTTAAATTTGTGATACTTGCCGTTTGATGTATTATTCATTTAAAAATGCAAAGCAATTCTCGAATTACAAATAAATTATTTCGTCTTAATATATTTGTGTGTTTATATATATATATATAGAAATAAATTGATGCTTTTGATTTATTAAGACATTGAATAATTTGTGCTTATTCTTCGTAACGATACTCGACCAGCAAGTATTCTACCTCTTAAAATTTAGATAAATCTAAGACTTTGATATGACGATGCATGATAAATTATTTCTATACCTATTTATCCTAATGGTATTATGAATTTTTTTTGAAGGAGCATTTTGAAAGAGCATTTTGAAAGAAGCACAATAAACGCATTAACAATATGTACAACGGATTCGTAATTTTGTGCATAATTTATTCTTCAATAGCTAAAGTGAATCTAAAATTTTAAAATCAAATTATATTTCAATGTACAAATAGCTAAAAAAGTGCAACTTATAAAATTAGCAACTGCTTATATATAACTGATATATTATTAAAGCTATTATAAAAAAGTCTTTCTTGCTCAGTAGAAAAAGTCTCAACCTCACAACACTCGGTTAACTCCAACTCAAATCAACTAATTAATGCAATTGTAGCTTGATATATTGATCGAGCATCGGTGTTGTTTGTAAATTATTGAAAAATCTGTTGCCTCAATCGCTTTACTTCTGCTTTTTAAAAACTCGTAGATTATTTTTTCTGAACGATATTTTTCAAAAATTTCAAAAACAAATTTTAATGAAGCTATTCTGTTTTCGCGTATTGAAAGTAAATTAGAAATAGGGAGTTTTGTTGTTCTGTTATAAGCTACAATAATTGCAAATATTTGATATCCAAATAAAAATATTACGAATGAAAATTTTTTCTTCTCTATGACTTAAGTTTGTTATATGTTCTCAAATAGGTTTTTGATTATTTCCGTTACTTACGACTGTTTACTATTGAGTTTATTAAACTTTGATTCTGTATAATCACATCCAATCAATATTTTTCTTGGTATCTATTAAATGTAGAAAGAATGATATAAACTTTTAATCGTCACTCTAAATGTATCTTTTACTATTCATGTTTTTAACATTCTAATTCTCTCTCCTTCTATCGCTCTTTCTATCATTCTCTCTCTCTCTCTCTCTCTATCTCTCTCTCACACACTTTCCTTTTTGCTTCTCCTGCCTCTTATCTGATTCGTCTAACCAAATATCTTATGACTCTTAGAATATATATTCATAAATGATTGTCATTATTATTATTTCTATTACACAATAGATATAAACTTTCGAAATTCTCCAAACTCTAGTTATTTGCTTGATTGTCTGGGGTGTTATTTTAATGGATTTTTCCTTCCTTCAAAAAATTTAACGAGAATGGAAAACAAATTATTACTTTAATTGAGGCTATTTCAATATTGTTTTGTGTCTTTTATAGTTTAGTTTCAACGCGTCAATTTTAATTTGATTAATTGCAGCTTATCGATTTAACGGGTATTGTTCGCCGAGATTGTAACCGATTCCAAAAAAAAAAAAAAAAAAAAAAAAGAATAAATAATAAATAAATAAATAAGCGAAATATCATGTTTTCATATCGATGCTTCAAGAATTCGGAAATGTATTTCTATGACAAATTACTTTATACTATATATATATATATATATATATAGATAATAGTCGTCTCGTTAAAATGAAAAAATGAAAAATTCCGATTTCAGTTATAATAATCTACAAAGCTCGAGTAATACAACCGGAGTTTTTTTTTCAGGATAACTCGGATAACCGAGGAAGAAGCCGAGATACGCCGAGTCGAAATCATTGCCAATGCACAGCAGAATTAACGGGGGGAGGCGGAAGTAACGAAGCGGCGACAATAGATAGTTGCCCGAATGAATCTCTCCTCTACGTTTGTTTCTATGCGCGTGTGCGCGTGGTATATATTTTTATACACATATATATATATATATATACTTGTTGGTATGTGCGTGCGCGTGTATATGTGCGCGTGTGTGTGTAGGCGCGCGCGCGCCTGCGCGCGCAGATGCACGAGTAAGCACCATCAGGAGATGAACTTGATGACGGACTCGGCCTCGTCCTTGATAAGAAGATTCAATCGGAGATCGAGTTCGCCGGCCTCGAGGGCCCACTTTTCCTGCAACCATCATGGCGAGTCGGCGTTGTGTATGCCGAGGGTGTGAATAGGAAAGAAGTGATACCAGCCGATGGTCTGCCTGGTGAGCGAGAGGGCGTCCAACTCGATTTCGGCCCCGCCCAGGCCCCTGTTGCTCTCGAAGCCCTGCTTCTTCTCCCAGAGCATGACCAGCAGGTTGCGGCCGAGGGCGTCGTAGCTCGGGTACTTGAGGGTCTGCCGGAATTGGGGATTGCGCGAGTGGCGCACCACGCGGGTCTTGCGCTTGTGCAGCCAGCGCTCCTCGGCCCGCAGGTACATCTTTATGTACGTGTCTGGAAAAGAACGGAGTGCGCGGGAGCTCTTTATTCCTCCTTATCACCCCTTTAGCTTCCTCCTCCTCCATTGCGAGCCCGTATAGGCCCCCCCCCGCCCGGTCGCCCCTGCTTTTTTTCATACCCGTCCAAGTATTGCAACGGTACTTCTCGATGCTTCTTCTTCTTCTTTTTCTTTTCTTTTTGCTTTTTTTTTCTTTTTTTCTTTTTTTTTTTTGTTTTGTCGAACTCATTTATTCCGAAAGTGAATAATACGGGTTCGATGATTTAAGAGAAAAAAAAAAAAAAACACACGGACAAAAGAAATGAAGGAACGTTGCCTTGGGCTTATCGATGACCCCGAGGCACCATTCATGTCGATACTAAATACTCAATTGTCATAACGTACCTGGTTCTTCGCTATCGTCCGCGCAGATGTTTTTCGCCGAAATCACCTCGACCTCCAGGTTGCCCTTGCTTAGAAATATTGCTATCTGCACCAGACCATTTCGCTGCCCTGCGCATTGCAAGCATTGAAGGGTTCGATTAGGCGAAAATAAGTACTCCGCTCCCCCCTCCCGCCATGCTGGAGGAGGGGAGCCGCGGAAGCGAGTGCGCTTTTACCTTTTGTTATTTTGTAGCCCTTTGGAATGATTTGACCCGGTCCAAGGTTCAACTGTCCGCTTTTGTCACCCTTCATTGGCTGACTGTGTATTCATCATTTATTTATCGGCGTTTGAGATAATTTCAAAATGAAAATCGGTATACAATTTTATATTTAAGAATGATTCGATAGAGATGGCTTTTAAATAAGTATTCACAGAATAAGATGTACTTCTGTCAAAGCAGATTGTACACGGTGAAAGAAATTGTACTCAATGAAGAAAAATAACATCACATGATTATTTATTGAATTGTGAAGAAATGTTGTTAATTTACTAAATCTATGAAATTACAGCGTTCATGTTTTTGAACCATAGTATAGAGTATCAACAGTATAGAAAACTGTATTTGTTAAAGCAATTTGAGTGGAACAAAATTTTAGTATTATTTACCTGCAATTTTCATCTTCCTCTGATTCACTATTTTTATCATAATTACGCCTTTCCCCTTCTAAGCCGTTGCTATCTCTTCGATCATCCCACCCTGTTATCAACAGTTTGAAACTATGAAACACTTCTAATCTATTGATATTTGATGTTGTAAACAGATTTTGATTTTTTTTTTTTTTTTTTTGCTTTGCTTATTCATTATGTGGCTAATGCGAGCAAGATATTTCTTTTAGTGACAACACATACGTTACAACTAACAAATATTTAGAAATTTCAAATGTAAAAGGTAAACTCTGAATAAATAAATATTAACTCCATTCAAATGTCATTTATTCTGCATTTCAATCGTTATTCAAACATCTTTATCCATGGGCTTTGTTATTGAATAATGAATTTATATTTATTCAAACATTTCTAGTAATAAATATATATATACATATAGATACAAAAAAAAAAAAATTAAAGGCAATCATAGAATTTATATCATTCGGGAGATATCAATGATACTAGAATGTATTTAATACATAATTAGAATATCAATAGTATTTTAGGCATACAATTTAATATAATGAAGTTATTACGAGAATAAAATTAACAAACATAAAGTAAATATCTACTTAAGATTTCGATCTTTCGGCAGAAAACATTTAAGAAAATGTGCTAATACACTTTTTAACTGTTAGGTGTTAATTGAGAGAAATTTCGTATTTTAATTTAAGTTTTAAAATATAGAATAAGATCTTATTATACAGATATCATATTTCATGCACTTTAATTACAAAATATCTACAAATTATACAGTTTACGCATATTTATACTATACATTTTACCATTGAACGTATTGTGGAGTTTCAAATAAATTGAACAATAAAATTTAATAAAAAGTTTCAAGAAAAGTAGTCATCTACTTTACAAAAAAATAATCAATACTAGAAAGCAATGCGTGTTGTTTTCTGAATTTTATTATTTACAAGCTACATTTAGATTATTATTTAATTCATAATTAATGCAAAAATATTTTAAAGTAATTAAAGCAAATAAATAAATTTTACATTTAAAAAATTAGTGGTATTAATTTGTATAATATATCATTATCAATAAATTTAATAAATTTTTGTATTTTTAAGTAATTAATGAAACGTAACGAATGTTTTTTTTTCGAATTGTTAGATTCGAATAATTTTGCTATTGTAATATGCAGATTAATATCGAAAATGTCAATTCCAAAAGAAGATTTTTAGTTTAATTATTTAATAATTGATTAAAGATAAACAATTGTTTCGTAAATCAAATTTCAAAGTGAAATTTTGAAGAACCTAATTAGCATTGCTTAAAAAACAAATTAAACTTACTTAATATCTTTTATATAAAGAAATATATCACATAATAATATTATTTTATACAAAAAAAAAGATAAAATATTTATCTAAACATTCAATTCTCTTGTTCAAATTGAATGATTTTAATAAATTCAGCGTAAATGATTTTTTTTTAATTATTAGTCAAACATATTTTCGCTCAAAATGTAATATAAAAAACTTTCAAATATAATTGAAAGATTACGTCCTTGATTTATAATAATTGTATTAAATTAATATCCACTAAAGCACAGAATGAGTAAATTATTTTTGTAATAAATAAATAATATTTCCTTGAAAATTATCTTACGTTTTAACAATAAAAATAGAATTTATATTTAATCAGGAAAAAAAAAAATAATGAAGTTGATTACTTGCTGAAAGTTGATTATTTTGAAAGAACAATTTCAAAATTCCACTAAGGTAAATTTTCACAAAAGTTTAAACTTCTGTAAATACATGCTACGTTACTTGTTAAGGCGCGAAAGAATCTTAAAATATTTAATAAAAATGTATATTTATACATATGCACATATACGTATTTATTGTATATTTATACGATATCGTTGGTACGTACATACATTATAGTATATATATATATGTATATATATGCATATAATATCGTATATATAAAGGAAAAGTAAAAGGTTAACAAGATCAGCTAATTTTGTCTACTAAGAATCTACAGCTGTGCAAACAACAAATTTCAAATATTGAGAAAAAAAAAGCTTCAATATTTCATAAAGTTATAGTATAGTAAGTAAAAATTGGGAGAAATGGAGAAAAAAAAAAGGAAATCAAAACTATCAAAATGTCGTAAACGTTTCGCCATAATCGTCAAAATAGTAAAGGTACTCAATAAGAATTTCGTCCAAAAAAAAAAAAAAAAAAAAAAAAAAAAAAAAAAATATCAAAGCTCGGCGATCGAGCCCTCGTCGAAGTTGTAGCATCGAACAGGAATCCTGTTGGCGAGTCCTCAAGTAAGGACAATGGATAAAACTGATTTTCAGCGCTCGTATGCGCTCAGGGGGGACTAAAACGTGACGATCTCGTTGTAGAGTACAAAATCAGTATCAGGGGAGCGATCAGCCGTTTCGTACAATGCCATTCTTACATCGTTAAAAGAACAACTATTCAACCCTTGACAAAATTAATCCTCCTCGAGTATTTAATAATCATTATTTCGTCCACCGTGCAAAGCCACCACCGGACCCTCCGCCAAGCTTTCAAGTGTTGGGCGTTGCGCTGAAAGTTTGCGCTGCGTCGACGAGGGTTGGGGGGGGGGTGAGGGACAAACTCGAGAACCGCAATGTGCAAATAACAGGCGCGCGCAAAAGAGAAGCAGCGGCCTAATGCGCGAGGCTCGTTGTTGCCCAGCGAGTCGAAGAGGAGGAGGAGTGGCAGGGGGGGTAGGGTAGGGAGGGTCTCGTGCGCCAGGCCAAGGAAGAGCGAGCGAGCCAGAGGGACGGGAGGGGTAGAGAGGCCACCTTTAAGCGGTCGCCCGCACTCGAAGGGCACGGGGAACCAATCTACGTCCTCTGATCTTTGGCAATATCCTGGCCGCTTCCTTCCCGCGACTCGCTCGAACGGGGCTTTGGGGGTGGAGCGGGGGAAGGAGTACCAGTTAAAGTTACCGTTTAAAGGGGGCAACTGGTGCGGAAGGATAAATCTCGTTCGACCCCCTTGGCTTTTTTTGCTTCCTGGAGCAGCGAGGGTGGGAGATAGATAGAGAGAGAGAGAGAGCCTCTCCCTCGCTCCCATCCGCTCCAGCTTTCCTTTCCCAACGATGGATCGGGGGGGGGGACCAGCGGCTGGAAGGGGCGCCACCAGAGCCGCCCGATCTTATCCGCCGAGGCTGAGCTAAGCTCCGCGGCCTGCGAGGCGCGTCTAAATTGCTCGCGATCCTTCCCGGTCCCTCCACCCATCCCCTCGAACCAACGGGGGCCGGGGGCCGGGGCCTGGGGGGGGGCGATGGAAGTCTCGAGGCGCACTCGAGCTTATCGCTGCCCGGGCTCCTCTCCGACCCCTGCTAGTTAAGGATTCCGCTCCTTTCGACGCCACGACGTCCGCCGCCGCCGCTCCGGGCCCGAGGATTCTCCGGGCTCGACTCGGGCCTTAGACCGCTAACCAAACCCCGGGGACGATGGACATTGGACCCGTGGACGATTGATCGGGCCCGAGGTGTGGGGAGCGCTGGCAAAAATTCAGCGGTGCCCGCGCGAATTATCGGGCTCTCCAATGGACTGCAATGAAGCAGCGTTTTATCGTTATCCGAACGAATCGGTTACAATGGACCTTTCCGACCGGTGGATTAGCATTTAGCCGGAGATTTATACGAACCGTAGGGCAGCTTATCTGATCCCGGAGGGTGGTGATGGTGGTGGTGTTCGTTATTTTTCTGAAGGGAGTCTCATTTTGGTTATCGGTAAATATTTTATCGCCTCCCCCCCCCAACGTAAAGTATTCGAATTGGGCCGCGCGTCTTATATAATTAGACACGAGCGAGCAAGTAATACATATTTTGATAATAAAGCTCCGGCTAAGCCTCCGGCAATGAATGCGACGCAATGAAATATCCAATGGGCGAGGAGCCTTGCTCCAATCCGAATAATCGCAACCGAATGACCGACGAGGAGCTTTTGGCCCTCGTTGCTCGCGCGAGCAACGAAAGCCGCGGCTTTTCGTCCAAAATCAAGGATAACCGTGGAGTGCCAGGAGTGCCGCGAGAGCCGAGCGCGGGCACGGCTTTTGCGAGGAAAGCACAAGAGTGAAAAAGAAAGCAGACTACTCGCTTTAAAGCGTCCCAAGCGAGTACAACGGAGGGCGCGAGCCTCGAGAATCGCGAGGGAGGAAACCCACCGACCACCGCCTTCGTGCCAACGGAGGCCCTCGCTGCGGACGAGGCGAAAATTGAAAAAAGGGGGCTGGGGGGAAGAAGGGCGAAGAAGGCCGAAGCGGCTTACCGGGACGGCCAAGGCCCGGCCGATCGCGAGCTACCGGGGGCCTCGTCTCTGCCGCGGCGTCCGCGGAGGGGAGGGCCAGGCCGAACCACCACCGGTCCTCCACCGCGACGCAGTCGGTTGTCGGGAGTACCCGCCTCGACGTTGATTCGCTCGCTCGTCTCGTCCCCTTGGGGGCCCCACTCGAGGTGGAGCACGGGGCCCCGTCCTGTGCGCCCTCGGGTTATGGAGAATATCGAGTGCCTCGGCAGGGAAGGGCCACCCCCCCCAACTCCTGTTGTCTTTGCGCGCGAGGGGCGCCCACGCGATCCTTCAAATGGGCAGAGGAGTACGCGCGTAGGCGGGCAGGGCTTGCGCTCCTTCGCCTTCCGGGTATTGTTATATCAACTTTTCTCATTGTCGATTATTAAAGAGCTTCCCAAAAGAAGGGAGAGTGAAGACAATTGTTAATAGGGCCATACAATACTTTAGTGTAATCGAATACTTGGAAGCTTTAATCGCGAATATAATACTCCCAGGAGTTACGACTATTATCTAACAGGTAAATTTGAACAACCGTATTAAATGTAAAATATATATATATATATATACATTTCTAGTGTATTTTTTTTTAATTGTAACAGAGTTTCAAATAATGAACATTTGTTTTACAATAAATGAGTGTTTCCCCGAACTTTTACGACACGTTCTTTTAAAACCAAAGAAGCAATTAAATTAGCCAGTCAATGAGTTATTCACATTAGAATCTGCACTTACGAAGTTAAAGGAAAGTAAATTATTGTTATCTACAAGATCTTATTAAGGATTTACGTTCCAACAAAGATTCATTGCAATGTAATAAAAAGTTGCAACGTAAATATAACTCTTACAAATAACGATTAACTTTAATACAATATCATTGTTCAAAATACTTAAGTCAAAGTTCTAGAATCGAAAAAACTACAATTAAAATAATACATTCTGCACATTTTAGAACGTACAAGTATAGGATCCTTTACCAAAAGCTTATGGAAATGATAGATCGATTTTATAAAGTGGAGTGAAAAAATTATTCAATACATAATATTGGATGGCTAATGGGGCCAACGATGTTACGATAAAAAAATATTTTAAGGCCAGTTATGCTTTACATAATAATGATCTATGATAATTTAATGGCATCTTCGAAAATTTGGCAATATTTAAATAAGAATTAATTTTTAAAATGATTAGCGCTGAAAGAAATTTAGTAACGGACAAGTCGATAATATGTAAAGATAATGTTGCATTGCAATATTTATTGATAATGAAAAATATTGCGCAATCGAATTATGTCGAGAATTATTTTTCTATTCACTAGCCATCTAAACCCCATGTAATAAATGTGTTTCAAATGAATCTTTAATTAATGAAAATGAACATCTTTAAAACATCAATAGCCTATTATATTCACGATTTTTTTTCAGCGTGTGCCCCTTACAGCTTTAGCTATTTAAAAAATAATAATATATTTTTTTTTAATATCTTAACCTACGGATTATATCATTGCAAGGGCATTTGTATCGCTAGAATATATGTGTGTGGGTGTGTGTGTGTGCGTGGGGGGAGGGAGGGTGAAGAGTTTAATCAATACAATGAAGATAGAAAGAAAAAGAGAACGAGGAAAAGAGAGAAAGGGGGAGGGGGGAGAGAAAGTAAAAATGTAAAATAATACGTGAAGATAAAAATGGAAATATCTTATCTTTATGGTTAATCTCGCACTCTGTAATGTCTTATTCAAAGTGACTCAAAGTTGAGTAAAAGTTGAAAAAAAGTTTGCAGAAGGAAATCTTAATATTACTTGAATAAAACTTTGAATTGAAGAGGAACAAACGTAATAATAGAAATATTTGAATTGCATATTATCGTAAGTAATCTTATAATATTCTTACTCAGTAAGTAATATTGTTACTCTCGGTAAAATATGTGATTCGTGAAAAATGAAATAAATCGTCAATATCGTTACAATCGGTAAAATTTGTAATTCATGAAAAGTGAAATAAATTATTGGCGTTATTTAATAGAGGCATCATGTGAAAAATAACAATTGTTGAACGATAAAACGCAAGAGCATGCTTCGTTAAATTATTTGCGGTTCGTTAAATCTTTCCTCGATGTGCGTTTGTATTCTCTCGTATGACAAAGTAAGCGAAAAATAAAATAATAGGCTCATAAAAAATAAACTCACGTCTGTATTAATAACGCAAAGATGGTAATTTTATAAAAAAAAAAAAAAAAAAAAGTTCTTATCCAAAGAATATTAGAATTTAATTATTGAAATTAATTTTATACATTTTTTGATGAACGCTTCGGAACGGAAATTTTATTCAAGGGTACATCGACTTTAAAGGAAAGGGGACAGGTAAAAAATTTTGTAATTTTAATATATATATATTTAAAAAAATTGATTCACGGTTGAATAATAATGTTAATACCAAATAAAGAAAATGTGATGGGAAAACTCAGTTCCTAACGTAAATCGAGTGATGTATAAATGTGATTATCTTTAATATAAATGCAATTTACAAAAAGCTATATTTATATATATATATATATGTATATGTATATGTATATGTATATATAGATAGAAGATATTTCATATTAATAAGAACATATAGATAAACATATCAACATTTTTGGTGGTGAAAGTATTCCAAGCAGAAGTTGCACATGTAAGTATCTATCGGTGTCCTAAAAGTTTGAAGATTCGTAGGGTATAAATAATAATGTACATGAGACGAGAGCACGGATATTGGCGAGCATCATATTCGTCTATACTTAAACTGTGATACAATACAAAACAGCGAACACATAGCATTGACACAAGGTTTTTAATATTAATAGAGCCTCTTTAACCGAGACAAATGTCAGTTGAGCATTATACATCCTGATATTCAAATGAGAATCGATGATAAATGTCGAAGATAGGACGAGCCATTATATAACAAGCATGTATATGCAGATATAGATAGATATTTATGGAGATATTTATGGAGATATTTATGGAGATATTTATGGAGATACGTGTGGCGGAGTTATTTCGGAGAGGGGGAGAAAATACTCACGATTGGATAGTCTCTTCTCGCCGAAGCGACTCATGGTACGCGAGAGCTCCCCCTTGCCGCTCTCGGCCTTAAAGCTGTGCAAGGCCTCGAGAATCTCCTCCTGGTCGCGCATCGGTCTGACGAAGGAGCTGCGCCTTCGCTCCCGGTTGTAGTGCACCACCGAGGAGGCGTCCGCCTCTCCCATGCTGCCCCCTGGGCAAAGGGATCGCGCGGCCATCGTTAATTACCGTGCAAGCCCTCCCTCCCGCCCGCCCCGCCCCGCCCCCCTCGCCGAGTACTCACTCTTGCTATCCGAGTTAACGGCGGCCTGGCTCTGGAAGCTGCTCCTCCTGCTGCCGGGCAGCGAGCGGCTGTAGTCCTTGCTCAGCTCGTAGGGCTCCACCTCGAGCTGCTCCGACTGGCTGGAGCCCCGTCGGGAGTTGGATAGCCAGGCGTGATCCGGGTGGAGGAAGTAGGGCTCGGGACTGCCGCTGTCGCTTTGCGTGTCGTCGCTGTAGCTGCGCTCCCGAAGATCGGTCCGGCGTATGAGCCGCTGGGCCAGCTCTATCGAAAGGGAGCTGCGGGACAGGCCGTGGGCCGATTTGCCGGAGTGCAGGCTCCTGGGGTCCTCCAGCCGATACCTTCGGATTGAGAGAGAGGGAAAAAATAAATATTTCCCTCGGTACTCGCCCTTCCCTGCTCTCCTAAATTAAGGCTATTTCTTTCTTCTTCTTCTTCTTCTTATCCTTCTTCTTCTTAAATCACTCAAATCCTAGGCCGAGCGCTCGATTCATCGTAGCTCAAGGTAAATAAATAAATCGAAGGGAAAAAATTCAAAGCTCCTACGAGGAGTTTTAATTATTTTCTTCTTTTTTTTTTTTTTTTTTTTTTTTCTTCTTTTAACAAAATACGGTTATTTCTTCGTTGAGGGTAAGCACGACTTCTTATTGCGATTGAAAAATATCGGAGCAGCTCGTTGCAAATTCTGCAGAAAACAAAATCGATAACCTTACACGAACAGGTTCACGGGTATTTCGAGTCTATCTATTTGTGAAAAGGTATCCTAACGTAAAATTTAAGCCCTTTCGCCCAAATGAAGCAAATTAAATGGAATTTTTTCTTAATTTACCATACAGCTCGATCTGCTTCAAAGGCCGTCGTAAGATCGATGGAGCATCCGCCGAGAAAAGCACTTTCTCGATCAGAATAATAATCCCATAGCGTCACGCCGATCAGTCGATCGAACAATTTTTCCCCTGCCACGCCTACGAAATTCAACGTTGCATTCCATATTGGATTATGCGTTGGTTCGGCAACGTCCGTCTTCAGGGATGTCAATTCGCCACTGCAAAGTGAAAAAATTTTACGCTCCCTTGCATTAATAATTTACCTCGAGCGCGAGGAAAAATTAATCAACGTTGTTTGTATCGATGTTAACATACGTGTTTCTTGGTTCTGCTGGCTAAAGCTCCCAAACGCGGCTTAATAATTAATAAGTTCTCGCAAGGTAAGAGCACAGCGTAAGAAATGTTAAGGAAAAGTAACTGTTTCACTTTGAGCTTGACCGAAAGTGAAGTATAATCGAAACTTTGATTGACACAAAAATTGTCAGCCAGCGTTGGCCGGAGTGGCTCTCAATTTGAAATTAAACATTTTGCAATAGTCTATGCCTGTAGCATAATGTGTATCCTTGATTGTAGATATAGACGCACGTGTATACGGTAAATATTCGTGCTCGCGCGCGTGGCACAAATTGTATTATACAGCAATGACCGTGGATTACGTTATTATTATCGAGAGGCGGAAATAATACTTGCTTGGGCATGACTAAATCTAGCTTAGCGTATGCTTCAGGCGCAGTCCCGTATCCAGCATCCTCCCGGGGGCAGAGATCGTCGGCTGCGAGCACGGAGACAACGAGTTCTTTCCTATCGGCCTCGTACCAGACTTGAATTTGCACGCGTCCCGTCACTTGTCTTTCCTTTGCAATTTGCTCCTACAATGACGCTCGGGCAATCATTTTAAATACTCGATGAAGTAAACAAATTTTCGAATAAGAGTTCGGTATGTTTAACAGGGGCGGGGGGTATTATAAAAATAAATAAACAACATTTATAATAATAATCCTCAATGTAGATAATGCAAATTAGAATATATATGTATATATATATATATGTATGTATATGTATATATATATATATATATATATAATTATTAGAAACAAGCATCTCATTATTACTCCTCATGCAATTATTTTTTCCATCCAACAAAAGAAAACAAATGCAAGTTGAAAGTGAAAGTACTCTCAATATACTTTTTAATTTGCTCATGTAAAAAGTAAATCTATGATATTTAATCGTGTGGTTAACTTCATAGGGAACACAATTAAGTAGACAACATTAATCTAAGTAGACAATGAGAATTTAAGCAGGCTCTTGTTTAATGCATTATAAACAAAATAAGTGATACCTTTAATAATTGGCAAATATATATATATATGTATTCTATTACTGGCAACAATATCATTATGCACAATAGTATTTTTAAAGATAGCATTTGTTTGAGCAAAAATATATAGAATGTAAAAACGACAATAAGATATACACACACATACATACATAGACAGATAGATAGAAAGACAGGTAGATGGATAGAAAAATAGATAGATAGGTGTGCAGGCAAACATTGTCGTATTTAATATCTTTGGGATATGAATATTAGAAGAAGAAGAGATGTAAAAATAATTTAAAAAATGAATAGCAATGAGATAATTTAAAAATGCATAATTTAAAAATACATCTTCAGCAATAAATATATCTTTTATGCGTTATCATACATTTTACCTTACAATTACCTGATGAAATCTATCTTTACATTTTTCAGGTTATTTGAATCTTTATTACGAATCAATTAACCATCGTTAGAATGAATCTTCGGTGACGTCAACTGCTTTTGTTTTAACATTACAATATTTTTAAAAATCTATATGGTTTTTATGCTAGCAAAGTTACTTATGCAAATTGAAAAAAATAAACTCGTTTGTTCAAACAAGAACGTACAAAAGGGAAAGGAGTAAGTCCTACAATGTCACCAATTGCATGATATATATATATATATATATATATATATATATGAACTATTAAAAATGAAATAAAGGATCGATAATCTCAATGCTTTAGATAAATAAGATTTTCACATGTCCCAAGCTGAAAAATATATATATATATATCTCCAAAATGAAAAGAAATTTGTCGCCTAGATAAAACATTGAAAAGATTCTTTCGGAAAAATAATAATTAAAAACAAACAATATAAGTATTTGATAGTAGTTGTAAATAAATAGGTAATATTTTATTGATTCATAATTGTATACATTCCTAAAAGATATGTTTTATATTACAAACGGGAACGTCTTGGTTTGTAGAGAAGTATTAAATAATTGATTTTTAATTTTGAAGATTATCTTGTAATACTTTATGTTTTATTCATTAATTAAAATTAAATACTAAAAAAAAGTGTCAAACTACCTACAAGACTACGTTTTCGGTTTTCTACAGCGTAGCTTAATCAAACATTATCTCGAGGCAGAGAAATGGGCTTTGAAATTTGTCGTTATAAGGTTTACGGTTGCTCTATTAGGGACGAAGTGCCAGTACTAATAAAATAATTGACAAATGAATCCGTATATAGGAACAGCCGAATGGTATCCTTTAAATCGTTGGTAGAATTTTCATTGAACTGTCTTGCCGGGATAGGCTTGTGTTATATTTACCAACTATAATATAAAAATAAGGCATGTTTCTTATGCGTTATAAATGGTCTAAAGACTACGACGAATACCGATGATATACGAAAACTAGTAAACGTTTTTGTCCTTACGTATTTTATGAACGATTGATGTTAACGTAGAATGAGCAAAAAATACATACGTGTGAAATTTAACTAAATGCTCGATAAAAATTATTGTTCTCCAGTAAAGCGTTAAAGGAATTCAATGTATTTCGTAATAACCCTACAGATTGAAGACACTTAAATATAATAAGATTGAGTACTTTTAGAATATCTTTTAATTTTAAATAATCTTGTATAATGTTGTAAAATTATATATATATATATATATATATATATATATATTTAACATGTTTAAATCAGATACAAATCATATACAAGAAGATGTGTTTTATTACGTTCGGAATTCAACTCACGTCAAGTAATATAAACATTAAAACGTAATTTTAGTTAAAGAAGTTAAAAAAAAAAAAAAGATCTACAGACCATATTAAAGTTGTAATAATTTCAATACAAATATTTTTCACAACAGTAGTGCAAGAAATTGAATTTTTATATATCAAATTGCACTTGTCGACTACATGAAATTTTTTTTATAAATATACCAGGCAATTGAAATAACGCACGCAGTCGATATTAAAGAATCTCGGCCCTTCTCAACCAAATTTTCGTCAATTACAACGTTACTCATGTGGGCCAGAGTACAATTGGAGTCTTGCTCTATTGCAGAAACTTACCAAGCGATTAAGACTTTTAATAATTAAAGATTTACAGGCATCCGCAGATTATTCGAGACAATTTTCGTCTAGGCAATGGACCCCACCACCTTATTATCCCATCGTCGAGTTGTCCTCGGCTCAATCGCTTCTCTCCCGAACTGTAACACGTGGTTGTCAAAGGCCGTTCAACGTTACCGTGTAATTTTAACGGACTACAAACGGCGCCACTACGAAGCTCTTGAAATTTTTAAGAGACTCCGAAAGCTCATCGATATGCTCAATCGTACGATTTACTCTGCGGCTTGTCGCTTGTGAAAAATGGGCCCAACTTAAAAATACGCGAAAGCCAATGGTCGGACCAATTGGCAAGCGAATACAATCTTTGATAATTAGCTTTGAAGTACAAATGACGTTTGCCCTCCTCTTCTCGTAAGCTCCCTTTGATTACCGATAGCTCGCTAACCAACGTGTCACTGGTGGTGTAAATGAAATTCTAAGCTATTGTTTATTATTTTTAAAACAGTGTACACTACGTATGTTTACGCAATTCGAAACCGAGCCAACGTCGAGCGCTAATTCTTTCTCTCTCTCTCTCTCTATCTCTATTTCCATTCCAAAAAACAAAGGAAGGTATCTAGCGCAGAGGGCCTCTTTAAAAGCTAACGCGATTGAACCGGGAAAGAATTTTATAAATTCCACGTTACGTATAATTCAGCGGGCGAGACTCCGTCGTTCGACGTGGGGGGAGGGGACAATTCTTCAGGACGCATTAAAATTATCCTCCCCGCTTTCGCATTATCGTATAAGGGGCTTGCTAAAGTTAAAGGCGCCGTCCACTGGCGCGGTCAACCGCACACCGCGAGATTCTTAAAAAGACTTGGCGGCGGCGACACCCCGCGCCATTAGACGAGCGCAATTACATCGTTCGAGCGGTTAGGCCTTGGTAAAAAAGGCTCGTCGCTCATCGTTCGGGCCGCTCGGGGACTCCCTCCCCGCTTCGAACCGGCCCCCTTCTAAAGCTCGATCCAAGGCCGCGCCGAGATTTTCAAAAGAGCGCGGCCGAGCTTGGGACGAGGAACCGGTGGCGACGCTGCGCGCCTCCTCGCCCCGCTCCGAGAAGCGGCCTCGCCTCCTGCTGCTGCAGCATCCTCCTCCTCCTCCTCCAAGCTATCGTCGTCGCTCCGATTCGTAATTCCTCTGCTTGGTCTAGTCCCTTGTATCGGAGGTACAATAGTGGCCTAAGGCCTCGCGTCCCTCCTTCGTTGATATGTAGAAGTTAGATTTCATTTTTCCTCTCTCTCTCTCTCTCTCTCTCTCTCACATTCATTCGTCGCACGATCTTTATAATCCTTTTATTGTCGTCGCTGTAGCACTGAATCAGTCCAACTTCCAAGTTACGATGTATTTACATAATTATATTGAAAAATAGATCCTTCCTTTAAGTATTGAAAACAAAGGGAAAAAAAAGCTCCAAGAATCTTTTGATAAAATTGTATACGTGCGTTTGTGTATATATATATATATATCTATATGTTTGCTACATTGAAAAAGTCCTTATAACTTCAAAAATTATTATTCGTCACTTGTTTCTTAAAAACTAATTTTTCTCTTCTTTTACAGAATAAAACAATTATTAAAAAGTGTTGACATTTTTAAATTTTCTCTAGCAGCTATGCTTTCAGCCTTCTAAACAAGTTTTTCTTCAATTAGCCATTATTCGAGGAGCCATCATAAATTTATCCGTACAGTGTTTGCATATGCATTTATTTTACTTTTTGCCAATAAGCTAACCAGAAAGAATGGGAGAAAAAAAAAGTAAGAACTGTAAGCGTTTAAACTGCAAATGTGATTTGACAACTTTCATTTATGTAGTCAAAAAAAAAATTGAAAATATTCAATTCTCTTAATGCGCATAGATACTAAAGCAGAAAAGGGCTTTAAAAAATTGTACTTAAATAGTCTAATGTGCCTAAGTGTGAAGTTGACTTAATTAATTGACCTAATTTACAATAAAAATTTTATAAAATAATGCGCTTGTTAAGAATATTGAAAGTAAAATAAGTGAAATTAGTTGTCGAAACATAATTAAGATTAATCTTGTATAAGATAATTGGTGTTTTACATTTTTCATTAAATTTTTCAACATTTTTACATCCTCTTTATAATTAATGTTATAATTTTTCACAAGTAAAGAAAATGGAGGAAGAAAAGATATAGTATTTTATTCAAAGTAGTAAGTAAATAGAGATATAAACACAAATATGCTTATGTTTGCAAATATTCATAATCAGCATGCAAATTTATATTTAGAATGTATAATGACCAAACAATGTATAGTATATCATAGGATATAAAATGTACATTTTTCTGATTGTGCCTCCACATTTAAATATAAAGAATTCAGTCATACAGTATGAGATTATCATTACGCTTTTGTATCATTATTTAACTATTTTTCCATTTTTGTTAATTTTAATGCCCTCACATTTAAAACAATATTTTTATATCAGTATAACTACTATATTTATTGAAATAGCAAAGTATTTCTACTTTATTAATTACCTAATATATACTTAATATATATTATTAGAAAACTCTTATAAATCTAATTCATATGGAAGAAATAAGCAAGAAAGAAATTTTATGCACTGAAACATTAGTATTGAATTTTAATAATAAAATTAATTTAATTCAAAAGAGTTAGAAAATACAAGATTCAATTTTGAACGTTAATGCTCATAACTTCCAATGAAATTAAAAATTATTATATATAAATCTATAGAAAATCAATGTTACTTGAGAAAAGTTATATAATGTATCTTCATACAAATAAGCATTCATTCTATAAAAGCAATCAATATAGTCTTAGACCAAACGAGTCACAATATTATATTAATAAGATGCATAACAAAAATAATACTTAACAATGTAATTAACGTTTTAGTAATACAGTACAAATAAGTATATTCATATAAATTATGAATACTTATTGCATAATTTAATAAACTATATCTTAAGGTATTATAGCCAAATTAAAATAAGCTGCTTTATCACCTACAGTGATTTCATAGTAAAATGATTTAAAAGATTATTCCATAAAATTGTCAGATATTTCTACATGAAATCTTTCATAAAAGTTGTTTTTATCAATTCTATATCTCTCAAAATATTTTTAAGCTACCTATTATATGTAAAAATAACACTATTGAACAAATGATTTCTAATCGTGTTTACAATTTAATACTAGTGTTGTGTTTTTTTGCTTATATTAGCAGATGTGAGTGAGATTATTGTATTGGTTTGTGAGCGAGAAAAAAAAAATTTTAATTATTTTTTTTGTTAAATTTTACCATTTATTTACTATAGTAATTGAAAAAAAGTTTAGTATGATCAAATATAGAAGTAAAGTAATATATAACATATATTTTATATTGTATAAATATTACTCGATAAATTCAAAAATTTTAAATAAATTTATGCAAGGTAACATGTGAGGCTTGAGACATTTAATTTAAGTCAAATATTTAGATATTTTTAAAAATCACAAGTTAATAATGATATATATATTGTACTGATATTTCTAATATGTAAAGTATATTTATAAGCAAGGCAAAATTTATATAATAAATATAAACGGATTGATTTTTACTCTATCACATTTTGGAAAGACTTTATAATTGTATCGCATAACATAAAAATATTATTTTGTGATTCTACTGTTTTAGTTATAGCAATAATTATTAGGTTAGGTAATAATTGAATGGCAAATCTATTGTTCTTGATTTGATCATACTTATAAGCACTATTAATATTTTATATCGATAAAAATTTTACAACCCAATTGTAAAAGTAATAAATAGTAATCAAATATTTAAAAACAATTTTATAATATGTTAATGTTAACTACTTTATTGAGTCTAGATAGCGATTGAATACTTTGTTTTCAAAAACTTTTCATTACGTATATTTGGCGGATGATTCAATTAGAACATTGGAATGTTTGCGAGTGATCAAAGTAATATAGGTACTATTGATAAAATTATCCAAAAAATTTTTAAAATTTTGTATAAAAGTTTATCTTCGGTTAAAAAAAAAATCATTCATAACGTACTTCTCCACTGCAATTATTTAAATATGAGCAAATAAGTTGTTCGTATGAAAAATGCCGTTTGATTGCACCTTGTTTCTGTTTGAAAGGAAAACCTGACACAATGCGAGGTTGAAATATTGTATAAATATATGTATGTAGATATATACACACGCACACATATATATATATATATGTATATATGTGTATATGTATATACACATAGGTATATTGATTTTATATTTAATAGACACTTTCTTTTCAATGTAATTTTATAATTCGGTATGCTACCATTTTACAAATTTACCGAATCAATATATATGCACGTAATATCCATCGTTCCGTGTACGTATATAATTTGAATGTATACCTATGATCACGTATATTCAAAATGATTGCACGTGAAAGGGAGTTGAAGAAGAAAATAAAACGAAAAATAAAAAAAAAAAGAAAAAAAAAAATAGAACTGAGAAGAGATGAACTAAAATAAAGCAGCCAGCAACAATAAGTCGTTGAAAGAACGAACGAAGTAAAGACAGTATAAGTATAATAGGTCACACATGTAAGCTCCATTTTAGCAACTAATTATACCGGCGTCTTTGGCAGTTTCCTGCGTGTCGGCGATGATGGCGCTTTGTTCGAATCTGATTCTGCAAAATACAACGTAGTTACATCCATCACTGGCCTGCTCTCGTAATCAATGGCATAGACGGACACTTTACGCGGGACGCGCTCAATTTTCGAAACTTGGCATTTTTACGTTAGAAGGCAGTGGCGATGATACCTTTACTCGGGTGCTTCTTTCTTTTAGTCCCGACTGAGTTCTAACTCCCCCCCCCTCTCTCTCTCTCTCACTGCCTTGTCTCGTTAATTTTCGACCAAGTGAACTATGCTTTTGCGACACGGCTTGCGTTTAATTAATAACTAATGCTAGCTTAAGCGAACCTACGCTAGGCCGAGCTATGGAAATAAACAAAGCAATTATCGGATGTACTCACCGTGTTGTCCGAGTCCGAAGCCACTCTGTTGTGCCTTGTCTGACATAGCCAACGTTCCCGGCTCCTCCATTGTTTCTCCCCTTGAAAATACGAGCTTTGTATTATCGACGCCCTCTTACCCTTATTTAGCCGAGTTGGCTCTTGCAATATTATCGTCATCGTCATCATCAACATTATTATTATTATTATTATTATTATTATTATTATTATTATTATTATTAGCGCCGCGTGCCTCTGTGACTTTTACTTTTGGAGCGAGCAGCCCAGCTTAGGCCTTCGGTTGCCCGATCAATTGTTTTACGAAACCTCCAATTGGCCGACATTCTGAATGAGCGCACGCTTTCAAAAAGCCCAGCGATCGCGTAAGATCGGATTTTTCGTTAAAAGCGGCGCTGTTACTTTTTCTAGCGACCTAAAGATACCAAAGTCCCACGCTATTATCAATAGGAATCACTGCGTAAGGTCACTCGACCTTTTGAGCGAACTTTTGAGTTCGCGTTACTAATCGATGTAATGCTTAGAAGCGTGGGCAAAGAAATGCTTTACATTACGCATGCACGGAATCGCGAATCAAACGTCATCTTATCCCGATAGCGTAATCCCGATAATGTATTAAACATCGATTGATATCAAAATTAATCTCTATCGCGCGGTACGGATTATTCGTGAAATTAATAAACCGAAAGACTAATTTAATAAGATGTTTATTATATAAATGCAAATTAATTATGATTGTTTCAAACAACGGAAGTGCTTCATTTTGAATTCTTAATTTGCAATAATAATTTCAAAGGCTTAGTAAAATTCGTAGGATATTTGAGGCATCGCTTGAAAATATTGTAATTACGATGGAATTTGATTTTGATTAGAAAAAATGTACTCTAAGCGAAGTAACTTACATATCTTTAACGTGTTCCACTATAAGTTCAGCAACTTCACCACTTTGGCTAATGATGTGAGCAACTTCCTCAAAGGAGCGATCAACCAATGAAACATCATTCCATTCTAGAACCTTAATATATAAAAGCCATTTAATAATGGCAAAGTAATTTAAAGAGCCTTAAATCGTGTCGGCTTACAATGTATTGAAAATCAAATGCTAGAATTTTTAATTTTTTTGAAAATAGATATAGAATTCGTTCGTTAATAACAGATTTAGCTTAGACGGAAATAGTTAATAAAAAAAATAAATAAATAAATAAATAAATAAATATGAATATGAATACAACAAACGAAGGAACGGGAATACGCTATTGCTTTCCATTGTTAACACTCCTTCCGTATCAAGCACATTCGAAAAATTCTAACTGCTTTAATCGGGATTTCGATTTCCTCGCGCCGACATTTTCTTCCAAGCTGCCAACGTTCGTTAAGGGGCCTGATTGCCGAAGTCGACGCCCTCAATAGTTAGGCGTAGGAGGCGAAGGCCAGAGCAGCGGTGCGAACTTCGGTCGTCGTCGTCCTGTACCCTGGGGATCTCACGCCTCTGAGTCCGCTCAATCAATCCTTGGTGCGGAAGCTCGGCCCGTGCGACGTTGGTCCATGGCGGACTCCCCCTTTGGAGACCCATCCGTCGCTTAAGCCTCGAGTAATTTATTTTCGAGGTGTGCGAGGAAGCCGATAGCAACGGTTCGTTGACAGAGCAAGGGTCCCGCTTAAATTTCCGGCCAAACGAGTCGGCTGCTTCCGCGCCAAGTGCCGGCGATAATTTACCGGAGGGGGGAAAACTAGCCCGGGGCTCAGCCTCGCGAACAGTGGCCCGTCCGAATCGAAAGAGGCCATCGAATCAGCTGCCCCAGCTTAAGATTACAGTGATAATATCGGGCTAGCTAGTGACAAGAGTTGGCTTCTATACTATAGCGCTTGTCGTTTCTTTCAGTACGACGATGTGATGAATTGTGGCGAAATAGTCTCCCCGTTATGAGAGCATCTTATATTGCGAACCAACGGGAGAGCCGGTGGCGCAATAGTCAAACCGGTAAAAAAAAAGGCTCCTCCACTTCGAGGAATCTGGAAAGATGCGTTAGGAATTCGGGGACGCCCGGGGCTAAAGTCCGCAGGAGACTACCCTGTGAAGGTTTTACGCCTGCCTTGCACCTGAAAGCAGTGCGCGAAGGGAGCAAATGCATATATAAGATGGCAATTAAAGCAGAGGGCTCGATGACAGGATAAAAATACTCGATTTAAATGAAAAAGGTCGCACAAATAGGGATGAAAACTTTTTATGCGAATAGTTCACCCGGTGGCCACCAGAGGGCGAGCGACCCGAAATACCAATGCTAATGGCTGGCGCGTAGTTGCGTAACAGCCACGCAAAGTATACCAGTATAGGAGTCCGAAGAAGTAGGTATTGCACTGACCAACCGCCAGATGGCGAACGCCAAAAAGTCTAATGCTAAAGAACGGCGCATAGATGAAATATGATGCGACATTGTCAACTAAGCAATGTAAAAATATGTCTTAAGGTTAATGCCATGAAACCGCCAGGTACCCTTGGCTTGTAGAATTGTTTACAAAAATTATTACTAATTGAAACTTGCTCATTGTCAGGATTTTCACGACCTATATAAACAATTTACCCGTAGAGTAGATAATGTATAGAACGTATATCACAAAAATGGCAAATTACTATATTATCAATGATATACCAATGATATAAGCAATATATAATTATTTGAAGAAGAAAAAAAAAAAAAAAAAAACGAAAAACAGTTAACTCGACGAAGGATGTAGTACCGATGATTATGCATTACCTTGTCACCCTGCTGCAATCCAGCCTTATCTGCCGGTCCTCCACTAACCATCCAAACGATAACCGCGTACAGATGATTATCATTTCCAATTTTACCACCTACCACTCTCATACCGAAACTTCGAACTGTAACAAAAAAAAAATGCCCGCTGCGTTAATTCTTGAATAGAACATATTAGTAATGCATGAGCTGGAAACCATTTTGTTAGCACATATTTCGCTTATTGAAAACTTTTCTCCAATTTAGTATTCAATTTTTTTTTTTTTTTTTTTTTCAAATAACACAATATTAATTGAATGTGCCTTTATAACTAAATTACGCTGTTAAATTAGATAAATAAATAATGTAAATCGTGACATGGAGATAGTATAGCATGGTAGGGAGTATTATTTGAACGTTATATTTCCAAAAAAAGCTTGATCTGTAATACAGAGTAAATTTGTTAATTACATCTAATTATTCGAATTCGATACTAAAAGAGTTAAGAATCATCTAGATAACGAGTTGTTTTTAAAACATTGGGCATTAGTCTGCCAATATCCAGTAACTAAGATTGATTAATCTACAAATAAATAAAAGACGAAAGTTCGTTTTTCAAATTTACTTCTGATTTTGAGTTATGGGAGTTTAGTTATTAGTTTAAAACTAGTCAGGTAAATTGAGATCATTTTTCATCTTTTTATACTTACTTTTGCATTACGTATAGCCAATGCCGTGAAAAATATGGATGTTCCGCGGAACGGAAAAGAAAAATCGTTCCTCGACGATATTCTTGAAACTGAGAAGTGCAGGAGTGGCGAATATCACGTAAAAGCAATGGATTCGTTATTTGAAAAAGTTCAGTCTACTTAGTGGATGGACGCACGCGTTGTGGCAAACGTTTTTCCGCTTCACTTTGATCAGAGTTGTGAAAAAGTCACTGATCTTTCTCATTACAGTATCCTTAATAAATCCTTCAATAGATAAGACATCGTTTGACGGTAATGAATGGCGTAACTATAGTTTATCGAGTCTCGATTAAAAACTCACTTAATGGAAACAGCGTTACGTGACCGTAACCATCCGAATATTAAATAAGAGCCTAACTGTAGTTACTCATGAATACAAAAGCAAATCATCTTTCTCCGTTCGTAGACATTCGAATAAAAAAATTTACGTATAACGCAATTATACCGAATCCTAAGGAAATTATAAATACGTGAAAATGTTCGTCAAAAGTATAAAACTAGATGTTAACACACCCTAGATGTTAGCACAAGGAGTTTAAATACGTATTAGCGAATGCTCAATGAAAATTTTAACAGTCAAAATAACGCAAGCTTATCCGTCTTAGAGATAAGAAAAAAACACCGTCATCATAAATTCTCGCTAACAATTGATTCTGCAAGTGGGTAAAAGCTAACGAGTCGTTAATTTTTTATAATTCTCTCACGAGAATCAACGCAACGATCGGAACGAAAGAGCAGCTCCGCAAGCAAGGTAGACCCTTCGTATTCTACGCCGCAGCGCGTCCTTCCAGCTTCTAGGCCTGATCGGCATTGCACTCGGCCCAAGGCGTGTTTTCAAAAAAAGAAGGATTCGCGGCGGAGGGGCGGAGGGCGCGGGCCTCGAAGCCGAGTCCCGAGCCGCCGGAGGCACGCGAAAGCCACGACCCGCGCTATCGGCTGTTGGCCAGGGGAGCAAAGGGGGCCGGCGGGTAATGTCGAATCGACCGAATACTCGGCCGGTAACGATCGCCCCCGACGGCCGGGTGAGGACCTCCGATGGAAATTCGAAGCCCCACCTCCCGAGGAGGCGTCGCGCTTGGCAAGGGCCCCGAGGAAAAGGGCCGATGGCGGGGCAACGGCCAGTACGGGAAGTAAGATCAGTGGGAAGAATATCATCGGTTCTTCCGAGCTTAACTTCCCCGTCCCCGTCAGCGTCGCTGAGGAAGAAGCGAATTACGATGAGGTGGAGGGATCCGCAGCCTCCCCCGGTGGATCGAAGGCCTAGCGAAGCCCGAAGGTGTAACTAGCTGGCACCGATGTTTTTTCTTTTTTTTTTCTCTCTCTCTCTCCTCATCGCTGCTTATTTATCTCTCCGTCGTTTTATTTTCAGCACTGCTTCGCTTTCATACATATATATATATATATATTCGTATTAAAGAGCGACCGGGCGACCGAACAGCGGACATCAGCTGTCTACGAGGCCGTACCAAGAGGCCACCCCCACCCCTCTGTCACACCGCGCCCACCCACGAATCGGACTAACGAGCGGAAATATTGTTTTCGAGAGACTTCCTTGCAATCGGCGTTATTTGCCTCGAATCAAGCCAATGATTGTTTTTCCTTCCTCGCTTTCTGCGCTCTAATCAACTCTTTGACGCCTCGTCCTCGGCGGAGAAGAGCCAATGATTATTATTATTATTATTATTATTATTATTACTATTACTATTATTATTATTATTACTATTATTATTATTATTATTATTATTATTATTATTATGATTAATTTTTTTCCTCTTTAAATTGATTGTTTTTAGAAACGAAATAAACGGCGGTGACGACCGAAGGAGCCGAGACTTAGGAACCGAACGGCAGAGCTGGGCGGGGATGCAGGGAAGAGTGGAGGGTATCAAAATATTGTCCGGCAATGGGAGAATCGAGACCGCGAACCGATACGAGAAGGCGATTAGCGATGGGGGGGATATTACCTCGAAATATCACGACCCTGAGAGGGAAATGTGCCGTCTGCAAGATAACAACGATCGTACTTCTTAGGTGGACGCTTCCCTCCCCTATGCCCCCTTACCCGTTACCACCGGTCCCCAATGCAGCCAAGGGAAACATCGTTTTCGTAAATAAACGAGAGAGACGTAAAATTTACGCGCATTGTTGAAACAGCCTACTCGAGCTGTGTATTCAAGTTAGAAAAGCAGCATTTTTTCTTCTTCTTCTTCTTCTTTTAATTAAGAGTTTTTATGTGTTGCTTCGAGCGACCGTCTCGGCATTTCTTGCGGTTAGAAATCGTTTATAATTTTAATAAAAGTCAGTTATTCCATCTGCTTTAATGGCTTGTTCTAGTCAATCGGTATTTCTTTTGCATCCCGCAAATTCTATTCTTCCTTTTTTTTTTATCACAATTCATAGTTTTCAAATTAACATTGCTTTTTTATTATATATTTTTTTCCATAACTTTCTATTACGCATCATTCAATGTTCTATTCATACCGTTTTCTCAATTTTATCTTATTTATTTACTTCTATTGGCCCTCGACTGCTTAAAACCATTCTTATTAGCTATTTTTCCTAATTTTTTCATTGCTTTCGTGTTTTTCTCTTTCTCTTCCGAATTCCACTTTCTAAGCCAAATTCATCACATTCAGAAAATTTATTACTTTTTCTATGTTTGTGTTTTTTCTCCCTTTTACAATTTCCTTAGCAAATTGTTAAAGCGAGTTGCAAACGAATTACGATTGTTTATTATAATTAATTAAATATATTACTTACTTCTGTGGCCTTTCTCGACAACAACATCTTTTCGAAGTACAACCTTTCTCTGTGTATTGGCACTGGTCACTAAATAAATGTAAAATGTTTATTATTTACATTACATATTGATATATTAAATTTAATTTTTCACACGAGATCTTAATATGGAAACGGTGTTTAAAATTAATACGGTTATATTTTATCTTACGATTTTTACCTACTATATTTTATCTCATTACTAATTGAATTAACGAGAGAAGTATAGGGTGTATAAATTATATAAGTAATTATACATTCTGTTACTTTCTATATATATATGTATATATATATTTTTTTCACTAAAAAGGAATGGAGAATGTGAACTTATACTCATAAGGCTAAATTTTCATTATCTTAACATTGTACAATGTTTAACAGTACGTGACAAAAGTACGTATAAGAATTTTTATTCGTGCAAAAAAATATTTTATTCTTTAATTATTAGGATTTTTGGTAGGATTTTTGTACTTACGAATTTCGGAGTCTACGTCATGTATGACAATCTTAATTGTTTCGCCATCGGCTAAGCTACCTTGTCGAGCCAATTCATGCTCGTTAGCATTTATTTGGGGTGCTGATAATCCTGAATTTGCGGCTCCAGAATGTGACGGAGCCGAAGCCAAATTTGATAAAGCTCTTATAGCGTTGATGTTTGGCCTAAAAGCAATCAATTGCGATACGAAATTATTATGTCAAATGGCGAAATTTGACTTATTTCGATAAGTGTAAGCCAATTAATTCCAGGTATAATCAAGCAGAAATTAAAAAACATCGTTGTATGTTAAGAATAGAAATTTTATAAAAAAAAAAAAATATGGACTACTGTGTAAAAGATGACTCGTTGTTGCTCGTACTGACAAACACGTATAGATTTGCAATAAACAACGAAGATAATTTTTAGCATATAGTTAATATTTTTATATTTGTACTTATTTTTCATATGCAGAAAAAGCAATTTTTCTTATTGATTTACTAGAATTTTGAGCATTAGAACATCACTCCGCATAATCTACGATTTCACTTTGTGTCATCGATGCGCTTACGAAGAATTGTTAAATAAAAAAAAAAAAAGAGTGAAAACGTATCGAGGAAACTGTAAAGGATACGGAAATATATCACTGCTTCTACCGGCAAGCGCGGGAAAGTATCCAGTTGCCATTAATAAAATCATTCGCGGTAACCAGTTGAAATATTCCTGCCCGTAAACACGTACCCTCGCCTAATATATTGAATCACTAGAACCGCGTATTCTTCGACAACGGTAATTCCAATATTTATCGACAATAGTATTGTCTTTGTTGTAAGAGGATTAGCGAACAAGGGTTGGAGGGGGGGTAGGTAAGCAATAAGAAACACGGAATTCCCTTTTTCATTACTCCTAAAACTCTAAAATACTGATTACAATGAAACAATTGCCATAAGAACGCAATCTAAATTCTACTTAAGAGCATCACCTTTACGATTCAGTGGGTGAATTTTAGTGGATATTTTATCACCTCCGGCAAGCTAATAAATAACCGTTAATTTAGTTTCAACTAAATAGATGGCTCAGCAGTATTTTTCACATTTTTAGTTAAATTTATGAAGTACCTTTGGATACTGCTTTTTAAATGCTGTTTATATAATTTAATTCAATGTAATTATTATACAGTTTCTCAAGGCACAGCGAATACAAATAGCCGGATATTATTGTGGCTGTAATGCAAATGGTTCTTCTTAATTTTGCACTGGTAACACATAAAGATTTAATTCTTGTTAAAGAGAAGAGCGGGGGGGGGGTGTAAAAAAAAAGCGTCAACGAAAAGGAAAAGAATCCACGGCAATGAAAACTTACAGTTGTGAGCCGCGCCGACGAGTTCTTAGTTCCTCGCCAGGCATGAGAATTCCCTGATCGACATCGGTGATAGCCGATCCATCGATATTGATTATCTTGTCGTCGTCCGAGGCGCTGGGCATTTCATAAGCCTTGACGGGCTTGTTGTTGCGAAAGGATGGGCGCCTCGAAGAGGACGCAATCTGACGTTCCTGTTCCGGATCTCGATCTCGGCTCCCTTAAAGTTAAGGCAGAATCCTTTACCCGGTTAACTCGCGCGCAAATTGGCAAAGTATCACAACCCGCGCTATTATTAGATTTAAATACCGTTGCCCTTAAATTGAGCGTCTCGGATGAGCGAGACTCGGACTTTTTTGGTACAATTAAAGCATCAATAACCTTGTTCGGATGTCGAGACTCTGTGCTGGGTTAAATTGCCGCTTGCAGGAAGTTCGAACATCCCACCGGTCGAGTACATCTCGTAAGCCGACGCGCGCCTCGACAATTGTATTGGAATGCCCAATCCTGCTTCAGAGTGGCCAATGTGACCCGCCGACGATGATATTCCAGGATCCACGGTGTCGTCGTCGTAGGAGCGCTGATGCGACACTCGAGACTTGCGACGTATCGTACCCCCGGATCGTCGGCCGCTCTTGTATCGCTCTTCCTTGTCGGCCATATCGATTACTATATTGTCGGGATCTGTCGGATTTAAAATCCACGCGTATTTACCATTTTATTGGCTCGTTGTGCAATGCTCGTAAGCGGACAATAGCGAGGAGAATTTTTTTTCCCCCCTCCCCAGCTACAAATCGTACTCTATCGGCGTTTTATCAAGTTTTAAAAAATTCTAAGGGTAAATTTCGACCGCGCCTTACCTCCGGCAGGCTGTCGAGTCGAGGGCACGAGCTTCAATGAGCCCGGCTAGCCGCGGGATAAGTTGTGAAGAAACAACGTCGAAACAAAGTACAAAGATAATAAAACGGCGCTTGTCGATGGACCGAGGTAACAAACCGATTTGCCCGTCACAGGATCGAGGCTCCGAGGTCGAAGCGAAACATTTGAGCGGCGGTAATAGGAGTTCAAGCACTGCGGTTACTCTGTTCAGAGGTCGAATGGCCGTCGTGGAGACTTGCGCAAGCTCATAGAGATATCCCATCGAGTTATTCAAGGCCCTGAGGTGACGGATTGGGCCCGTTCCGCGGGCCCTTTACACCGAGGGGAGCCCGATTTCAGGCGGGCTTGTCCTTTACTTTCATTGATCTATCTTCCTGTCGCGCGTCTTCCCCCTCCCCGCCGCCCACCCCCCAGTTGTGGAGAGACAACGACCGACTAGTCCCGGCGAGAGGCCATCGAGGACGACTGACGAGGACGGAGTATCGAAATTGCGATCGAGGAGGCAAAATTCAAACCAACCGCGTCAAGCTTATTACCTCGATGCTCTCCTTCGCCTCCTGTCGAGCCTTCCTTCTCGCTTCCCCGTTACCCCCGGACCCCTGAATCGGCTGAGCCGATCCGAGCAAACTTCCGTCCCTCTCTTGGACACCGCCATTATCGAGCCCGAGTCGCTGCCTCGCTACTTAAATTCGTTAAAACCTTCGTCGCATTCGCTTTATCTCCGTACGATTCAGGCTCGTCAAGGGCCAAGGGCCTTGGTAGGAACCTCGGCATACCGGCAATCGGTAGATGAAAATTTTTCCTCGCGATCTTTTCCCAAGCTCTCCGCCTTCGATGCACAGCGATAACAAATATCGATGTATTTTCCGCTACGATGAAATTCTCGAACTTCCCCCAACGTAACACGTCGCTCCGATGATGGTGCTTGCACTCGACAGCGCGGCGCATCCGTGTCCGACATCCGGCAGAGGTTATCGCGAGCGCGAAGCTTGGTTATTGGCCTTCCTCGCATCTGCGTGCTCCACTTCCGTTCCACTCGAGCTCGGGCGCGACCCTACCGAGCATCGTCGATGCGCAACCGTTGGTGGATCTCCGTGGATCGAGATCCGTTGAAAAATCGCCATCGGACCGGTGCTACGAGTTCGCAGGCCGAACCGTGGTTCGGCGTTCTCTTGCCACCGCGGGAAATGCGCCTTCGCGGCTTTCCGGTGCGGTCATCGCCTTGACCGTCCGGCAAGCGACTGGCAACGCCAACTGCCCGTCACTAAGTCTGGCTCCTCCCGAAGCCATTTCCAAGATGGGCAAGGATCCAACTGCTTCGCCTACACGGGGGAACATTTGCCTCCGATTGGGCTGACTCGGCCATTGGAACGACGCGAGGACCGGATGGCGCTTCAACTGCGTTTCCTTCCCGCATTCGGAATAGCTTGCCTAGCCTTCCCGGCGCATCATTCCAATGCGCCTCCAAAGGAACTTCGACCGGTTAACCCGTCGAATCGAATTCCGATTTTCGTTTAGCCCACCGCGCTTTTCATTGTTACGTTACGGTAGCGGTAGCTCGTTATCGACGTCTTCTCGACCCAACAAAGCAAAATGTACCTGTTCACCGTTGCTACCCCACCGGTAGACGGGGGTTTATTTGCGACGCGTGGAGAGAATCCCACACGCCTCGATAAGGTGTCCGATAGTACGTTCCAGTTCGCCTCCCGCCTCCTTACCACCATAAATCGCCTCGTTTGGCCTCAAAGCTTTGAAGCCGACTACTTCGGCGCTCCTCGATCGATTTCTCCCGAGGATAATGCACGGGCTTTCGACGGGTGCGAACGCTTTAAAAAAAAAAAAAAAAAAAAAAAACGCTTCTTCGCGCCGAGTTACTTTGTACGTCCGAGGGCTCTTGACGAGCAGCTCAACGCCGAAGATATCGAGCGTGCGTCGAGGGTAGGGTAAGGATCGGGAGCAACAACACGAGGCAAATTCCAAAAATTTGCTCATCCGAGGCTCGATTTCTACTTAACGAGCCGCCTACGGGCTCCCTTGGCACGACAAAGGCCATCGCGACGCGGATCGATAGAATCCCTTCGCGGGAAAAGCTCCTTTTCGAAACCTCGGCTCGACGACTTTGCTACCGCTGACAGCAGCAGCGAGGCCTGCTCCGAAGCAATAAAGGCATCCTCCTTCCCGAGCACCAGGACGGTCCCCCTTCCTGAAGGGATAGTCGACCCCGTTCTCAAGACCGAGCATCAGCAGCACGAGAGAGGCTGGTCAAGGGCACGACCCTTTGCTACTCCTCGAGCTTAGCGAGCCAATAAGTGTCAGCGTAACCGTTAAGACTCCAATGGTCCACGCATACGTAGGAACGATCGTATTTGTGCAGCGCGATTATTTGTAATGTATTCTATTCGCAAGCGTGGAAGCCCCAGTCGTAGTCGAATGTTGATATAATTAAAAATTTATATATATATATGTATGTATGTATGTATGTATATTGTGACTTTTTTGAAAAGGCGTTGGTTTTAAAATAATCGAAAAACAAAATGACTTCGTAAGTCGTTGAATTGTTATTCAGATTCGATTTATAAATGATCCGCGAGCCCAACTTATATCGGGTGGTTATTCGTCCACAATTTTCTACTCTTTATCAAAATTGCAAGCAGACAACGGAGTCTATATAATAGCACAAATGTAAGAGCGATCGTTGGAAAATCCTTTACACGACAAAGCGGCTGTCGGTAAGAGGGATTCAGCGTTTAGAAAATCATCTGCCTTTAACAAACGCTTTACTGCGTATAAGCCGAAAAGTTTTATCTCGCCTCCTTGTAAACGAGCCTTTGGTTAGAGTAGGTGTCGTTAAAAGAGCCGATTTCCTGACGCACTGGGCTCGCAAGCGATTGAAAAATCGTCTACTACGAGGGACAAAAGTTGACCCGCATGGGCAAAATGAAATTGTGAAGTTATTGAATGAAAGTGAATGTAGCTAATATTTAATCGGTGGATAAACCTTCAGCGTTTAAACTGTGTAGTAAAGCATGAAATAAAAGACGAAAACTAATGTCACATTCAAGCGGATGTTATACTTGTAAGTAATACGTTAACAATTGCAGAAGCTAAGGCCTGACCTGATAAGCAGTACGCGAATCATCCGATAGGTGTCGAGTGCCCAATAGTTTCAATGTAAAAACTCCCAGTCGCTAGAAACGTACTCTCAAAATACAAGTACGAAAGCTACGCAGAAGTATATTGCCTTCGTTTTTGGTTTGAAACAAGAGTAATTTCTGTTATTCGTATAGTGATTGATACACAAGCGATCGATGCTCGTAACTATTGCACGAGGAATAAAAAAATTCTCGTATCGATGTATTCTTGTACCCCATGCTGCGCAATGTTTCGTTACAGCGTAATTACTATCGGACGCAACTGATTTGCAATTTTAGGTATTTTAAGTATAAACGAGCTACATTCTTTTAAAATACTATCGCTAACGCTCGCTTCGTTCGTCATTTCAAAAGAACCTGTTCCGACGAGGCCCTTTGAGATTGTAACAAAATTGAATTCTCATCAATATTCCAATAATGTTAATACTGTTTTTGAAGACGACTATTTTGAAATTCCACACTACCGTTATCAGACTTAGACTTTTGGACGCGATAATATTGCGGTATTATAAGGCGCAATTTGTACACGCATAGATGAAAGGCTGCAAGAGATTGGGGTAAGCATCCTTTGCGTGCGAGTTCTTTTGCGAGGCATTGGTTTCTACATCAATCGAAAAGCTTCTGCATTCGGTGTCGAGCCGAATTTTCGATCGATTTCGCTTGAAATAATCTTATCCCATCGAAAGCTCTTCCCTTTATCGCCAACGAGTGCAATGCGCGCGCATAATCGGAGTGCTCACCAATAACGGAAGATTTGATTTTTTGCTGAGGACTGGTGACGCGCTGAGCGTGTCCGTCGTCGATTCTATCGCGATCCAACTGATGCTGCGAATGCTCCTGATGGTCGGGCGAGACGCTTCTGGACTTATTGTGCCATTCCCAGTTCTCGTTGTAACGCTCCCCTGCAACCTTTCGAAACTGCAAGTAATACAAGAAAACGCATTATTCATTATCGGGCAGAGGGACAGTGGGCATGCATTTATTTTTCAGGGCTCTCCTAAATACACGCGCGCAGGCATTTGCGATACATCGGAGAGCGAGGCGTTGCTTTTGGTTGCGAACCGAAGCCTAGGCTTGTATAGGATTGCTGGAGCAGGGCGGAGAGGTGGGGGGGTGTGTGTGCGTAAGGAGGCTGAGTTTTTTTTTAAGAATTAAGAAAAAAAAAAAAAAACAAACAAACGATGCAATCGTACGCGAAGGACAATTTCGATGGCTTCAAAGATACCGCGAGCTCTATCTTTATTTCTCAGTAGCTCGCGGTAGGGTATCATACCGATACGAGTTCGCGGAGAGCTCCAACGGATGCTCGATTCCCTTACCCAAGAGCAATCCCAATAACGGGCTCGGCTCGCGGCTGCGAAAGGGGGTCAATCCGACAGAAAGGCCAGGGCTGGGGTGGGGGGGAGAGAAATCGGCGCCGGCATAATACCTTTTCCAGGTCCTTGAGGCTCGCCGAGGAGACGTCCGAGTGCCGCCTGAGGTCCGGGCTCCGAGGGGGCACCAGGCCCGAGCCAAGATTGTCGCTGGGGGCAGCGGCCCGGGAGCCGAGCCGCGCGTCGCTGTGCCGCCTCTGCAAGCCCTCGTGGATCGGCAGCTCCAGGGAGCTGTCCACCGATTCCATCCCAACCGGTAGCTGATCCCGGGGCGTTAGCTTGCGTCGGCAGACGCTGCAGCGCCAAGTGAGCTGCTCAATGGGCAAAAACAAAAAAGAAGAATTGCCTCGCCGTCAAATGACTCGCCTCCGCACTGCAAGTCGGCACTTTTTCTTCTTTTTTTCTTCTTCTTCTTTTTTTTGCACGGGTTAGAGATCGAAGAACAGTTTACCCCTCTACGATCGCTCGATAGCCTTGGCTACCCGTACTCGAGATCGATGCCCGAGCTAATCTCCGCGTCTCCGTGACGAATCGAAGCGTTTCCTCGGGACGGAGATTAAAAAAAAAAAACAAAAAAAAAAAAGCCAACGCCCTTTGATAATTCGAAAAGGTAACCGTCTCGAGCTGCTTGATCGATGCTAGCGATTCGATTATCAATTGGAAAGGGATTGAAAAACAATTGGGGATAAAAATTGCGTAAACAAAAACTAGGTACACTCGCCTCGCGAACTGCCCAAGGAAGCGCGATGTTGAGCAACGCTTTGATAAGGGCGTAATTTAATAGGGAGTCCCGCGTTGGTGCCAATGATAAATGGGAATGATCAAACGGCGATCGATCCCGTTCTACGCTAATGATGCCAATAATGCCACTTGCTTATTATTAATTATTATTGATTATTAATTATTATTAATTATTAATTATTATTATTATTATTATTGTATTTACAGGATCATTGGCGTCGGCAGTAATGGAGTAGGAGGCGCAGTCCTCGCACACCTTGCGCTGACACTCGTAGCACGTCCTCGAAAAGTCCTCCGGCTTTATGGATTTTATGCAAACTCTACAAGTTGCTGCGCGATTTATCTTACTCTCCTGCTCTATTTTCCTGGGGGGGAAAAATCAAACGAGCCAAACTTAGCCCCGCCACTCGATAAAGCACAATTCGAATAATGCGTAATGCAATTTGCTCTATTATTGCCAAATCTTGTCTTAGCTCTAATGTTCGACGATTTGCATTAAATCCTGTGCTTTACGTTAAAATTGTAATTTTTGCTCTCTCCGGCTTTTCTTTAAGTTTCCAAAAGCTCTCTCTCTCTCTCTCTCTCGATACGGTTAGTTGTCAGTTGAATTTTCACGAGGGAAGGCTGATTTTTTGTTTATCATTGTAACAAAAGGATAGAAAGAACGGAGAAGTTTCGCGTATAGAGTGGAATTATAATTATCGAAATTCGGACATAAATTTTTCCTCGTCTTGGCAGAAGCACCAAAGAGAGTTCATCGTGTTCACCTAACGATACGCGTATGCAACATTTTGAAAGAGCATGGCTTCGGAAGTAATCGATCCTTAATCGTGATCAAAGCTTACTTAAAAAAAAAAAAAAAAAAAAAAAAAAAACTACGAGCAATAATAATTTCGCAATATAATGGTAGACTTATAGATATATATATATATATTTTCTAATTATTCGTAATATTGAACTTACAATTTGGGTAGCTCGATTACAGGATCGCTCTCTTTATACTGAATATTTTTGACAGGCGTGACCTTGGCTGGTGAGAGTTTGGTCACTAAGCCAAAAAAGGATTTTCATGTAACGGATTGTCCGAGCATTAACTTGGACAGCGGAGATATTTACATAACGCACAATTGATAGTGAATTTTTTTTTTTTTTTTTATCGGTACTATAAATCAATACGCGGCAAATGAAGGCTTCAAGATGAAAGGGAAAAATGAAATAAAAAAAAAAGGATATGCGATTAATGATCACGGAATTGATAATTGAAAAACGAATTTGAAAATTTTATCAAAAGCATTTAATTAAATGTCTTTCCATCCTCAAATTTCTTAATAATATTGTTCATTACCTCTTTTAAGCTCTTATCTTTCATTTAATTAAAACTTTATCGATTTCATAAATACTTAATTAAAAATATTTTAATTGACTTGGGGGCATTAGAGATTTTATTATATCTAGAAAGTGTCACTTATATGCAAATAGTTATCTTAAAATTGGATTTAAATATCACCATTTCCTGTTGCGGTCATAAGGTCAGTACCAATTTGTCTAAGTTTACTGAACGTACGAATGCCATCGTCTGTTGTGTTGGTGCTTGAACTCTCATCCGGTTGTATTGTAACCATCTGCGAATACAGAAAAATGTTTATAACTTTTACTACTTCGTATTGTTAAATCACCATTGCGGTAGATCTAAAATCAAAATTGTAAAGAATTAAGGGCGCGAATGAAAAAAAAAAGGTATGCTTAACAAGCGAAAATAAAATATCCTTAAGTGCATATAAATTAATTGTCAAATAATATAAAACATTTTTAAAACTTTATGAAAATTAGACGATGAAAAATTTACGATTAAACAGTACGATATTACAGCCAAGAGAGGAGAGTACGAAGATACAGAAAGAGAATGTGAAAAAGTAAGCGGGTTAAAGGGAGAATAATGAAAAATAATTAAAACCAAATCCCAATGGCAGTGCTATATTTTTATTAAATAATGCCAAGAATTTTGAAAATAAAAGGACATTAATAAACGATGCTTCAACACGAACAATATGATAGGTAAAATTTCTCGCTTAATAAATATTTTTCCATTTTCGCTTTAATTAATCTATCCAGCTTCTGGTATTATTTTAATTAACTGAATATTAGCAGCGTTGAAATAAAAAGTAAATTTGATCATTATTGTTTACAAAAAGATTAGTTTTGGCTTGAACTATGATGTGCCATTGATATTATCGATGGCTATTAATTATAGTAATTTATCAGTCAATCGTTCGTATTTGTGCGCTCATTAATTATATGCCCTATAAACAACGAAATTGAAGTTTTGAAAAGAAAAACACAGTTAATTTCTACAATTCGGTTTAATTGTCCGCTCGGTGACAGCTTCAGTTCATGTCAGTCACTCCTCGCGTTCTAAAATTAACTTCTCCAAAGCCATCAAATTACCAACTTTACAATTCGTTTCTCTTTGTTAAATCTTACGTTGCTTTTGCGTTAAACTGTTCACAAGGGAATTATTTTCAGCCACTAATCTTTGTACATAACTTTGCAGTATTTCCCGCGTATGGGCAGAAATTTTTATTGCTTCACGCGGGAGCAGTGGATTCTTAACGCCTCTAGTAGCGTTATAATAAATACAACGACCAGAAGAATAATTCAAATCACGGGCTCGGTATTGATTTATTCATGCCTCTTAGAAATGTCGAAATCAGCGCAGATCAGACAGTGGCCAAATATATTTCCAATTCACCAGGGAAAAGATTTACGATGAAATAAATGGAAATCCTATATTGTAAAGTATCACTGGTAAATTATTACACTCCTTGTGGTAATAAACGTGCGTGCACATATTGCCGAGAGGATATTTGCTTTCCATTTGATTTGTGCAGATCGGCTATTACGGTGATCCTTGTTAAAATATTGACGAATGATTTAGAAAATGACGTTGGACTGCTCGAGCTCCTCTCCGACAGTTCGGGCAAAGCCTCTTGTCGATATTTTCGTAACTTAGGCATCCTTATATTTACGAACAGTCGACAATTTAATTACAGCGTCATTGGTATATTCTATCTATTTGTTAATGCCGAGGGTTTATTTTAGTTTTATTTAATACGAATAGTTGATATATATAAACATACATACATATATATATGTAGATATATATTTGGATACCATTCTCCTGGTCGTGAATTTCTCCAACGGTCTTGATTTAATGCAAAGCCTTTCAAGCTTCAATTCAAAAAGATCACAGGTGAAATCAGACCGAGGAATGAATACTTGCCAATTCGAATTCACTCAAGTTGAGCGGTGACTTATTTAAGACACATTTCTTTTGTAGTTGATAAATTTTATTCAATTTTGGATTTTTTTATTCGTAGAATTTTCGAAGAGAGAGAGAGAGAGAGAGAGAGAATATTTCGCAGTAAAAAAATCAATACAAATCGTATTTTAATAACAATATCCGGTTGAATAGTTCATTATTATAAATGGGCTGATTTAAAAGACGAGTTGTAGTGTTCGACAGAAGCAGTTTTTAAAAGGTGTCCCTTAACAAATAGCCATTAAGACTGCTTAACAATGTTTAGCAATAATTCTTTACAGATTAAAATACTTTCCATTTGATGCCACATAATTAACTAAGATACATTACCATAGAGTTGATATTACCATGGTAGCATGAAATATACGAATCGTAAGTGCATCTGTTTAAAGTTACTTCAATTTTTTTTATATTAGTTTTGACGGGTTGTTGCTTACTTTCGAGCAATCGTAATTTAATACATGAGTACACATTAAAATATTATATTATATATATATATATATATATATATATCTACTTTAAATCTTGGTTTTTGTCATTTTAGCATTTGATTGTTTGCAATAATGATATTCCGGCACGTAATTACTTAAAAGAAGTACAGACTAATCTGTTTTGAAAACTCTATGTAAAACAAAGCTATTAGAATTAAGCACATCATTTATTTTGAGTTAGAATTAATTTACATTTCATTAAAGGTATGGCTTAAAAAAAAAATAAAAAAAAAAATAGAAAGCTGTTTGTTCTCTCTCTCTCTCTCTCTCTCTCGTAAATGCACATTACGGCAAAGTTCGTAAGTGCAGTCAATTATTGCATGAATAAGCAATTTCTCATTGCATATTGAGCCGTGCATTTTGGAGTGCCAATCTTACAATGAGGACTTTCATCATTGTCGAGTAAATAATAATGCTTAATTGGACAACTAATGTGCAGGTTGAGAGGCGATCAATGAAATTAAATATCAGAAAATATCGCGAACGCGAAGAGATGGATAAAGATGTTTCGTTACTGAACGTATCTTCGGTCAGGGTCATAGGGTCAGGAGTACAAGGGCATAACAATGCAATTTCTGGTACGCGCGTGTATTCACGATTCATGCGCAATTCCGTTTATAGATCATATTAAAATAATTGCAAGCTTTTTTCAACTTGTACTTATTTATAAACAAAGCCCAATGTGTGTGTGTGTGCGCGCGGGCGCGCCCGCGTCTCTGTGTGCATATATTTGTATACGTGTGCGTAAATATCGCCTTCCAGTTCCCATGTAATAATGCAATTCTAGTATCAAATTATTCAAATGCTCGTATTTATAGATCGATAAATAATAATTTTATCGACCAGTATTATTTAAGAGGTGCCAATCGTATACAAATAGCGACATTATCTATTGATAATTGCACGAATTAATGAGTTTAAGAGTTTATACATACATATATTTGTATCGGGTATTTTAGATTTATTGGTTTTATAATTAACCGTAAATCAGAATAGGCGTATAAGTATTTCAGTGCACATAAACTGCCTAAGCTATAGAAATATTTGCTTTTTACAATTCGTATTTATATATATATATATATATATATATATATATGTATATACATAAATGAGTGTGTGTGTGAGTACATATAATTCTGAGATTAATTTAAAAATAAATTTATCTCCTAAGAATAATTTATAATCTACTGATTTCATTATTTTCTTCGATACATCGTTAGGCTATTTGTTTTTAACGTCTGAATTACAATGAGTTCCATATTTATAAGAAATAAAATGCTTAAATTAATAGTTTTCTATTTAAGCCGTCGGTTTTAAAATTCGATAATCATTTTTCATATCATTTATTATTATTAAGAATTTACGGACATAATTTACTATATCGCAGCTTATATCGCAACTATAATTTCACGAAAAAGTTGAGTAAATTACAAAAATTAAAAATTAATTCTAGTATATCACTTGATATTAAATATACGTTTAATTCATAATTACGGCTAAGCTTTTTCCTTAAAAAGTGAAATACATTTTCAGATGAAATTGTTCGCTCGTCCTATATAGCGAGGAATTATAAAATACGCAGCAGTTATTAAATGTCCCGTATAATAATTTATTTTAACATCGTAAATTTATCTTCTAGTTGAAAAAATATAACTATCAATTCAAGATTATATTGTTATTATTGTTACCATTATTTTTATTGTTGTTGTTGTTATTATTATTATTATTATTATTATTATTATTATTATTATTATTATATTTTTCTTCTTCCCACAATTTCTTCTAGCTGAATTTTCAATAAATTATTCATAAGGATCGACTGATACGCATTTTATTATGATTTGATTTTAAATAATAAAAATACAAAGACATATAAATATAAATTGAGCTTACCTTTTTAACGAAGGACATTACGTTGGTAGGCAGCATCTTATTGATTTCGTAGTAGTTTATATATTTTTGTTTGTACAGCCTTTTGTAAATACTCTCGCTGTAAGCTATTGTCTCTGACATAAGAAGATACCAATAAGGACAGACTTTTTTCTTTTGTCAAAGAGATTGACATCTGTATACAATGAAAGTTAACATATAAAGCTGCTTTATTTTACATCGCTGAATAAGGAACTATACTATTGCCTGTGCGGTTAGTCCAACGAGATAGCATGCCTATTATTATTATTATTATTATTATTATTATTACTACTACTAAGCTTGGATTTTACTTCATTGTTTATTTATTCTTTTTTTTTTGTTTATTATTTTTTGGATATTACGTATGCTCAGTACGGACTCGTATGCACTTTAACTTCACGTAGCATTCAATGTTAAGCAGTGTTCACTCCTCCGTTGATTTTTTTATACTCGTAGGTTGCACCCTGAAAATGATAAAAAATTCAAATTTAATTGCTGGATTGTCTTATATCGCTGGTAAGCTATTTTTATTGCATTGAAATTCATATCAATTATCAAAAGCGTTAACAAAGTGAGCTTAAATTTTTGAATTCCTGAGGACTCTTAGTGCGATAATTGCTTCCTGAGATATTATTATTATTATTATTATTATTATTATTAATATTATTATTCATTGCACGCAAATGCCGAAACGGAAGGCAAAAAAATTTTTATACCCAATACGATGCAGCCACGTTCATTTATTGGATGATATTTTTTTAATAATATTCTCGCGTAGAAGTGTACATCACCGCGATGGGAGCCCCTTAACACAAACGTACACCGACAGTTGAGAGTATTGAAAATTTTTAATCTTAATGCTCGGCAACGATAGATATTTCATTATGATTGTAATAGATAATTTAATTTTTTTTAATTCTTAGAATTTTCGCTTCCTTAATAACCAACCAAAGCCGAATGACATTTTTCTAGCTGCAAAGTTAGAAAACTTATCTCGACAATATGAAATTTATCATTGAGCAACCAATCGTTTTTTTTTTTTTTTTTTTTTTTTTTTTTAACGTTAGATATAAAAGCTCGATACATTTGTATTGGTCGTAACTATAGCGTAACTAATTACAAAATAGTTGAATCAGGTACTTTGATTTATATTTTTAAACGGAATTAACACAGTACTCGCGTAGACTTAATAAAAGAACTCGTAAAAAGAACATGTAAGAAAAGGTAATGATTTTAAATTTCCTTGCTAAAAGTACAGCGCCACCATAAATTCAATTTTGTAAATATGTCCTAAGTATTGTACCATAAAAAGACTATATTCATCAATGCTTATTAAGCAATAAATTCGATAATTTTTTAAAACATTTTCCATCCCTAAGTTTTTTGATTTGACAACTGCATTAGCTATAATCTGCTAAATCGTATAAAAAAATCAATGAAATGAAGAATTTTGCCAATCCATTCGTGAAATTTGCCGTTTCATAGCTAATTAAACCAATTAAGATAGTTATGATCAATACTTAAATCGTAGATCGATAAGAAATTATAGCCTCGTTTGAAGATTGATATCTATATGTTAAAATCTTTTTCAAACAAATTAATTTGAGAATGTTTAATTTAATCTGGCACAATTTTTCATTTTATTCTTAAATTTACTTTAATTTATTTTTAATTGGACTTATAATTTTGTTAAAAGGTAGCATGAAAATAAAAGTTTTTTTTTTATCATCATGTGAAGTTGAAATTAATTATAATGCCGTATTAAATAATACTGTAGACAATGACGAAAGCGTATGCATTTAAAATTTTCATTCATTTGATATACGAGTAAATTCTAAGTATACAATTAGCTAATTTATTTTAATTATGATAGATAATTAAAAAATTCATGTAATTATCAGGTAAATAAAGTATTGTTCTGTGGCACGAAAATAAAATTATATTTTGCTTTTATAAACAATGATTTAATAAAAGTAACACAGACGCATGTAGCCTCAACAATTTTGTTTACTTTCAACTTTATTCATATTGAATATTAATACAAAAATAGGAATTTTGCATTAAATTAAAGGAGTATACGGTCTGTTTATTTTGCTATGATTATCAGCATGAAATTTATCATCGGATAAATTGATGGGATACGAACTTTGGAAAACTAATATTACACGGGATTTATGGTTCAGGAAGATACAGAATCATAGCTAAAGTAATAATTAAAGTTGAAGTAAAAGTTTTAACGCAGGTTTTTGGGATCTTACGAAAAACATATGAAACTATGCATTACTGATCCGCAAAAAATCAGCTCTCGATACACTGGTTTGGAATTTCGAAAATATGATTACCCATATTAGTTTTGGCTTGCGGTGCTGAATTGGATACACGCAAACTTGGTATAGTTATGTCAATATTTTTTACACAAGACAAACGACAGTACGAAAATAACCCGGTAATTTACATATGACACAAATAGTCAAGATCATGACCCGTTGTTGGAGATTCGAGTTAGATTTTTATTTTAACCTAAGAATGGGAAAAAGACTAAGAAATCAGAATAAGTAATTAATTTTAAGAAGTTACACGTCGCATTAAAATAAATGAAGTATTAACTGAAAGCATCGTAAAAGGTTGAGGGAAGATTAGCACGCGAAACTTGAAGAATCATAAATGTTTTTTTCCTTCTTTCTTTCTTTCTTTTTTAATAATGGCTTTTCACGTAGACTAAAATACTGCCGTGGGTCGTTCGCAAATTGAGCCGCTTCGCAAAGTAGCGCATATAAAAAAAATGTTCAATCGTGGCCTTGCGCTCATGACTAAGATATTTAATGGATTACTTGTCTAATGGAAGGTATGAATAAATATGTTCTTTTTATGATGGCATAACAGAAGAATGCGGTAATTTTTTGTAGCAGGAGAGAAAGAGAGAGAGAGAGAGAGAGAGAGAGAGAGATTGCAGAGGGGGGGGGGAAATTCTAAATTATGTTGCGGTTTTCATTTACATTCCGAGCTTACCTTAGAATCAATAATTTATGAATAATCCAGTTTATATTACAGTTAAATTATTCTTTTTCATCTCCGGGAAGATTTTATGATTAAATTTATTTCGCTGACGCAAACCAATTTCCATTGCAGCGACAATATTCAGCTCTAAATTAAATTTACAGCTCTAAACGAAGATTGATTTAATTCGTCAATTTGTAAGAAAGGGAAATTAATATTTTTTTTACATCCGTACACGGTGCTAAAACTTTATGGCAAGAAGTAAGCAGGTGTAACAGCCATTAAATTTATGAAAACGCTCTGAGCTCACATTTATGAACGCTACACACGCACGTTATTAAATTTAACCACTTGTTATCTCGGCGCAGTATCATCGTCCAGTGTGTCGCTTGATTTGTTTCAATTAATTTGAGTACAGCTCTTGTCGAGAATCTTGTGGAAATGAGAAAGAGATGTTTATTAGATAAAAAAAAAAAAAAGAAAAATAAAAGAAAAAAAAAAAAAAGAAAAGAAAGTCCACCTTTTCGCGATAGCAAAAAAATTTGTACGCTCCTTAATAATAACGTATAATAATTTACTTTCAATGAATTTGAGTCTCGCTCGCGCAACAGAGACGCACCGAGCATCGGGTAAAAGCACATACACTTTAGCCGTATGAAATTCAATTCTTATGAATCGGTTATTGTTTGTTATAGGAGCGCTCCAGTACTAGACTTTGATATATCACTACGATAAATATTTTTACAAGAAGCAAGACAAATAAGAATCTCTCGCAAGCTCGTTGTTTAAATATTGTAATTTTCACGGCAAACATTATACTCCGAATACACGTCAGCCTTTTGCTCGCCAATGCAAACGCGATTGCGATAAAGAACGCATTTGGTTCGATGGCTTTTATCGCGTTGAGGGCTAATTTCCTGAAAATTCTGCGCGGCAATCGGATCAGTGCTTTATCCTTTTAAAACAAAAGTCGGGACCGTCGGCTCCGAATCGGAAATTTATGTGTCACTGAGAGATCCTTGGCGGCTCTCGGTATTTTTACTCCCGTCGACTGGCCAACTAATGCTCCAAATTACAACGAAATTTTGCCTTATATATATATATATATATATATATATTTATCCGGGAAAGTCAAATATAAAATGTCAGGCCAAAAGGATATCTTCTTTGGCCCTCTCTATTCTCCCGATAGCCATCTAGAATCAATATTATGGAAGGTATAAAGGTTTATCTTTACGGCTAATTGATCATAAATTATGGCAGTTCACGAAAATTGCCCTCGCGGAGCCTTCGATACGGACAATTTACCGAAGGATTCCAATCGAGCTCGGAGTGATTTTAATTTTTGCTTTCATTATTAATGGGCAGGGGGCTTATTCTTTTCCAACGGATTCGTTAACGAAGATCGGTCGAAACGAACAGTTTTCGATGTTACTTGGATATACTCCTAAATTGAGATTTAATACCTTGGATTCGAATAGATTCTATTTTTACAGCCCAACCCTGAAGCCTTCCATTGCCCTGACGATTATCAATTGTCCACAATTTTTTTTAAGAACCGTGACTACTTCGCGAGCTATTTTAAGCACTGGCTCCTCTCCGTTTTATACGTATTTTGAAAATTTGTTATTATCCGTTCTGTCATAATTCCATTGTTACGTAACCGCTTCGTTATAATTTAATCAATTGGCTACCTATCGAGTAGGGCATTGCCGTGATATCCGTTGATTTAAAAATTGAAGCGTTATCGGCGATATTCTGTTTTATTAAATCGGCTTAGATCCGATTGGATAAACTGGTTATATGCAAAATAAAAAAAAAAATGATACAACGTGGAAGCTCATAAAGTGGAAAATCGAAAAGATTTGAATAAACTTACAATTTTTTACTAACATTAGTTATACGTGTAGCTGCGCGTGTTTTTTTTTTTTTTATAGACTATTTAGGAAGTTTATTATAGTCATTTCGTGTCGCAAGGATTATTTACAGATGAGATTGTAAAAAAAATAATTTGAACGTTGGTAAGATAGGATGCTAATATTATCGGCTGTTCATGATATTTACGGCTAGCGTTTTATCTTTAAGATATTATTTATTTATTTTTTTATCTAATTCTCATTCGATGAGATATTCTTTATATATAAAATTGTAACTACTATGATAGCCATACGGATTAATTATTGATGAGTATTCGTTCAACTCGAACAATCTGATTTGATAAAGAAAAAAAAAAAATTAATAAGTGTAATATTAAAAATTAATATAAAAAGAAGTTAATAGAGCCGAAAGGATTATGTTCAGATTCAGATGCATCTCTTCAACTGTCAATATGTATATTCAATTATATAAATGTATACGTTGGCAATTTATATAAGATTGTAAAAAAAATAAGTACGCAGTAACATAAATATAACTGGGAAAATATTGCATTTTTATTGCTAAACTATTCTATGCTTTTCATGTACTATAAAAATTTAAGGCAGCTAAACTGTACAAAATTTAATTTTAATACAATAAGAGACATTTATTCCAATTATTTAAATTTGATGTTACCATTTTATGTTATTGCTACATCAACGATGCTCAAGTTTTACAATTACACGACGTACTTTATTGTTAATAAAATAAAAAGTCTCAATATATTCGCAATGAAAAAATCAATTGCCAACTGTGTTCAAAAACTGATTATCAATTTACGTTTACATAATTGTATTTAACGTCTTGCCATGGATAAAATTTTTTTAACTTTATTTTTTAACTTTTTGAAGAAAAATATATATATATATATATTTTAACAAGTTTTATTGCTTTAACAAGTTCTTGATTCAAAAACATATAACTTTATATAATTAAATACTTATGTTTTAAAAATTTTTAATTACATCGACTTGCATCGTAACTAAAATACAAGTGATACAAATTTTGATTAGTAGGAAGATTAGGGTATTTATGATTTTTTTTTTTCTTTTGCACTTGTAAGAGATTTAAAGTCACTGTTATCTAATCTAAGCCTGCCTTATATCTTAAGGGAGGCAACAGAACTGGGTCAGCAAAACATTTTCTCATGGTCATCTCTATTATTATGAGAATTTATATACACATATATATACATATATATATATATATATACATATATATATACCGTCCATTATTCAGAATTCATAATGACATTTAGAAGCACACCGTATCGACAGCCAAGTCAATTGTTTAGGAAACTAACGAAAGTAATAAAACGATATGACCGAACGGGCCAAATTCGTATATAAAATCATATGTGCTTCCATATTTGCGCGCCCCTATATGCCCTACAACCTGTTAATGTATATAGATGAGCTTATACGTAACCGCGCCCGCGCGCACACGCACACGCACACGCACACGCACTGTATTAATGGCGCCCATGTGCTCGCCTGCACAAGTGTGTGGGAGCCACTGGCAAAGGCGTGCGTAACCTTTTTAAATACTATATCGATTACCATAATTGACTCCTTGTGTGTCTAAAGAATTTAACGTTCTTCTTTCTCGAAAGAATTTTAGAATAAATGGAAAAAGTTATTTTCAATTCACGGCATTTCCATATACGCGTACATCGAGAGAATTTAACCCCATTACTTTGCATTTATTCGAATAAACACAAATAACGATTGAATTACTCACTTTTCTTCAACAAGTTTTAATGGTTATGAACATTAATATTCTTTTGGTACAATGTTTCTCTAGCTCTATCGCTGATATTGCCTTTTCGTTACAATTGGAGACTTTTAGTAATGTGATTTTTAATAAAATTTAATTATTTAATCAGAATTGCTCGGAAGTTTTATGATTAAAAAAGTATGACTACAATTTTATTACAACTTTAGTCTCTTGGATCTACATCTAAGAATTCATTGATAAAAGTTGTGCAAATAATACAATTACGAGTTGCTAGTACATAATGCCCTAGTTTGTTAACAAAAGGATTTATAAATATATATATATATATATATATATATATATATATCACGTGTGCTATACACCAATAAACATTGGCACTGTGTCACGAGTGTATTTATTAATTTACACAATTTAAATATAAACATCTTTAGTCTCGTAATCTGTAATTAAATAGACTCCAGCTGCTAATCACGAACTTTAATTGCTTGTGCTTCTATTTCGTTATGAATAACTTTATCGAACGTGGCTTTAATTCGACAAAAATAATACATGTGTAATGGCTGAATACTTACAAAGTTGAATTTAGCTTTGAACTTTTTGTTAACGTTTAATGAAAAATATTATTTCTAAAACTATACATATACTAGAGGAATCTTTAATAGATTTTTTGAGCACTTCTTTTTTCTGAAAATCTAAAAATGTTTGAGACAATTTTATCAAATGAAAAAAAATTATTAAAACGATTGAGTGAAACGTAAAAAAAAACTAACATTTTTGCATTTTTTTAGTACTTATATTTTATTTTATTTGATTTACAATTTTTTGAGCATTTATTTAATTCATTGATGTGCCAAATAAGTTATTAATTTGAAAAATTAAACTTGAATGTTAAAAAATTGTTTAAAACGGTTCACATTGATTAATTAAAAGTCTTCCACAAAATTGATAAAATTATCTACCAAATATTATTACTTAACTTATCGCTGCTCCATCTTCTATATTTTCAATTTAGAATTTTGTGGCAAAATTTCTAAGTTAAAGGATTTTTATTAAATAACGAATGTCATTAAATATACGAACGAAAATTGATTTAAAAATTTTTAAAAACTTTCAATATGTGAAAGCATTTATGAAATGTAGGATAAAATAAACAATTATTAGGCTAATATTGATTTTTAATACAATATAGACCCATATAAATCAATTCAGTATTATGAGGATTTTCAAAAATATGGAATAACACCTTATTATTTATACCAATAAAATAAATAATAATATTAAATTACTCTTTAAAGATACATTATTAAATTTAGGACAATATTATATATATATATACACACATATATGAACAGATAATAAATAAGCTTTGCTGAAATAAAAAATCGTCCTCGAGCGATGTTTATCCGTACGATGTATAAATAAGTGAATTATTACTTTAGTATTTAAAGATTATAATTTTTTTGTTGATGCACAAGTTCAGTGATTATATTAAATATTCAATATTCACTACAATCAACACCTATATAGAAATCAAGTACAAATACCAAGGAATTTCAGATTTGCACTCGACCTAGATTATTTCTGGGGTATTTTGAGGTATATAAACTACGTTTAAATGCAATGAAAACTGCGAAAAGGGTGTAACGAAAGCATGATTTTAAATTTATCGAATAAAAATTCTTGCTTCTATAATTTTGCTTCCGATGGTGATGTTGATGAAAAAAGCATTTCTTTCAATTATAAAAAAAAAAAAAAAAAAAAAACATAAGAAGAAAATTAATTCAGAAGCTTTGTTTTATTAATAAATAAATAATTGACTCGTAACGTGACAGGCTAAGTATATTGAATGTCGATAATAAATTGTAAAAGGTGTTCCGTTATATTTTCGATGATCAAAGCTCACGATAATGATAAAGGATTGTTGAACGCCTTGAAAGGAGCAGGCCAGAATAGTTTCTCGCATTATTTACAAAGTAGAGGTCAGTTATGAATTTAGTGCTTATAAATTTAACGCTCGCGAATCGCGGGCATAAGGTTAAGAAGGAAAATTTTTTGTCCAAAAGCAAACGATTCGCAGCCCCTTCGCGCCACCTCCATTATCAACTATATCGAGAGCTTTATTAAAGTTGCGACAACAATTTCCGTGCTGGCAGTAACGCAATCGTATTGCCAGCCCGTGTCGGCATTAATAAGCGATAAAGATTAATTAATCTGACTTTTTGCTCGGGGGGAGCCAACATCGTAAGCCAGTAAAAATAGTAATAGAGAGCCAAAGCACCAACCTGTTACTTTGAGAAGAAAGTTGCTTAGGGGAGAGCACTCCAATCTCCGAGCTTTGTCGTTCTCTGTAGCTTTTCTACGTCTTTGTATGGCTGTCTCTCTCTCTCTCTCTCTCTCTCTCTCTATCCCTCTTCCTCTCTCCCTCTCTCTCTCTCTCTCTCTCCACGACTCCGACGTTGAAATATCTGGCTCCGTCCTCTCTCCCTCCCTCTCTCTTTAAATCCTTATTTATCTCTCGGCAATACTCTCGTGTGCTCTCAAATTTAATCTATCCAACGTTCCGATATTACCTCTTTGCCAGCCTCACTCGACCTCCTTCCTTCTGTTTCCCTCATTTTATCAATATGCGATTCACAACGCACGGCCACATGTTCTTTGCGAGAAAATCAAACAGCAGCAGCAGCAGCAGCAGCAGCAACAACAACAACAACAACAACGGCGGCGGCGGCGGCGGCGGCGGCAACTGCTAATACCGATAGAAAAAAAAAAAAAAAAAAACCAATGGAACGGCAAGCAAACCAGTCGCCGTCAAATTTACGTGCTTATTATAAATACATACACACACTTATATATAAATATATATATAAATATATATATATATATATATACGCACATGTGTATGTACGTGCGTGTGTATATGGGTATATAATTACCTCGGTAAAAGCGCTAACAATAAATTTCGCGAAACAACAAAATATCAAGCGATGGGGCGTGATGCCCGGCTTGCACTGCTCGGGGCTTCCGTTTTTCTTCTGCTCGACTCCAAGCCACCTGGCGATTTCTCCTCTGCTCTCTCTCCGTCCCCGTCGCTCCCGCTGCGCCTCCGCCGCCGCCACCCCCTCCCAACGCCGCCGCCGCCGCCGCCGCCGCACCCCCCTCCCAACGCCCCCGCCGCCGCCCCTGCTGCTCCCGTCTGCTCGTGCCCCTTCCACCACTCACCTGCTGCTTCTCGCGCCTGTGTTAGACTTGACCTCTCGCACTGGCCAGCCTCCTACTCTTCGCTCTCTTCTCCGCAACATTTTTTCCACCATGCGCACGCACAGGCGCACGTACGCTTTGATCCAGAAAAATTTCTCCACCCCTGCCTCCCCGGCTGGATGCTGCCCCTCGCCTCGAACCTTTTCCCGGGGCGCACTCTTTTCTCTCTCTCTCTCTCTCTCTCTCTCTCTCTCCAACCGACACAGCTGATATTGTATTTTTACGATGATCTTACACGGGTACCTCTATTTGTGTTTGCTTGTATGTTTTTTTTCTCTTTCTTTCTTTCTTTTCCTACATTTATACATATAAATATACTTATACAAATACATACGTGTGTATATATATATATGTATATGTATATAAAAGCGCGCGCGCACACACGCACACACACATATATGTATATGCGCGTGTGCGTAAATGTGTGGGCGTCCTATTGAAATAATTTGGTAAACGCGATTTCGTAGAATAAATTGAATGTCGATAATGTTAAACAGTGAGGAAACACACCAATATAATTTAGGTATTAAAAATAATTGTACAATTAATAATACATTTTTGCCTATGTTTCACTTAGAAATAAATTGTTCAAACTTGCCCTTACTTCTTATTTAAATATTTAAAATAATTCATGCAACAAAGCCTATTGGACAATTTGAAATTAATCTTAACATTAAATTAACTTTTAGAGAAAGATTTAGATTAAAGGCAATTGATTAAAGGCATAATAAAAAAAAACATGATCATTTCTAAGACTTTTTCCATCGTATACTAATGAGCGACAACCTTTAAACAACCTTTTATTGCAGACTCGGTTGTTTGAATTTGAGGGGGGTGGGGAGGAGGAAATGAATTAAACATTATCCAGATTTATAAATTCCCCATTTGTGAAGCTTCTCAAAATAATGTTTCTATTAGATTTTTGAGCAGAAATAGTTGTTGCAAATTTGATGACGGAATACACATCAAATCATCCCTATAGTAAGTAAGCAAAGCGACCGACAGAGGGCGAGCGGCAAGAGTTGCCATGATAAAAGGTTGGCGCGTAGATGGAACGGCGCCCTTTAGATATTGAACGGAGGGTTAGTTTTTGGATTAGCTCGATGAAAATAGTCAGGAACTTTTGGCAATCGTACATATTGAATAATGAGCACTTTTCATTAGTTCGCATTATATATTTCTTCTTTATAGTTATTGATTTTTTTCATATTGTAAACATTAAATTCTGATGCTGTTGATAATTCCAGTAGTTTCCAATACTGTTTGATTGATATTTTTTTTTTTATACTTGTTTTCTTTTCTCTCATTATATTCGTGTTGTTATATTTTTGCAATTTTGATACAGAGAATTATTTCACGTGTACGACTTACTCTTTTGAAACTCATTGCACGGTAGTAATTTACATTATTTGAAAACATTTTTTTTCAGTAGTTAATACAAGTTATGATGATACATATCTTGTACTTTGGTGTATGAATCTTGATACACGTTCCTAAGTTTGTCACTCCCCATTTCATAAGGTATTTACCAAGTGTTGTTTTTAATAGCAACAGCGTAAAGAATGAAATGTACGAAAAAAATAAAAACAACGGGCTTTTCTTTTGCATATTTATTTTTCAAAAAAAAAAAAAAAACAAAAAAAAAAAACGCTTTAACGCTTCATTATTAATTATCCATTTTGACAATTGGAGCGACGTTCCGGAACATGAAGCGTTAAGGAAATGAACGGAAAGACACCTTGCACAACAGTCTAGCCCAGCTTTTCTGCTGTAGGCACGTATTAGACGAGGGGCTAAAAAGTATCCCAAGTCTTTGTTATAATGTTAGGGCTTTGAGCAAGGATAAATAACGATGATACAATATACATAGCAGACAGTTATAATTACTGCTTCAGTCTCTTATGCTTCCTTCGATTCTTTCTCTTTAATCCTAATAGTTTTCCTTGTTCTCTTCTATTGTTAATTTTAGTCTAGTTTAGTTTCGTTATCTAAGAATAATGAATCTCCTTTATCGCTCATCGCTTTTTTATACCAATGCCGCATTATTGTGCACCGTTGTTTTTACCTTAAAAAATTTCTCCCCCTAAATTTCGAACTTTGTCCACTTTTTAAGAAAACACTGGTCACTATCCTTCGAGCTTTTTTATTCGTACACCTCGCTCGGTGTGCTTTAACCATAATAAGCACAATATCATACCAATCGGGCTATTTTTTTTTTTTTTTTTTTTTTTTCATTCCAATTACTCTCCTGCCTCTGTCCACCCTTTCCTCCCCCTTCCATTTTATCCCCCCCCCTGTGTATTTATCCTTTCACTAGAGACGAGCTGAAAATCTTTTATACGTTCTTAGCCCACCCCTTAGTCCCCTTCGATGAAAATTTAACTCGATCGCGATCTTGCAACAGAACTCTCACAAAGCTCTGCAACTTGCTCGCGGGAACCTTGATAATGTAATTCTCCGCAATCCCAGATCCTCCCTAGTAAGCGACGATCCGGGGACTGGACCTCGTCCCTTTACCTTGGGCCACCAGGGACGTAGTAGTGTCGATCGATGTTAAGTCGGACAGGTGGGCCAACAACGGGATCGGTGCAGCGGCTCGAATACCCGGAGCCATCGTCGCCATCCGGGGGTAATCGCATTAAATACCGAAGGCGACCAATGCGAGGTAGCGACCCGGTCGGGAGACGACCGGGCGGCTCGAGCGTAGAACTGGGTCCTCCCCCCCCCCGCCCGCCCACCACCGGTGAAGACTGGGCTGCGGGCACTAGTGCCGCGGAGGCTCACCGGCCCAAGGAGAGCTGCGATCGGTTGGCCCCGAGGACGGCTGAGGCGTCGAGGACGAGCTTGCCGAGCCCCTAGGGGACAATCCAGGATCCCAGGCGGAGCTCTAGGGGGCCCGGCTTGTTGTCTCGTAGCCCGGTGCTCGGCCGTCCACTGGTCCGCGAGCCGAGTACCACCTAGACAAACCGCTAGCTTCCAGGGAAGTCGTGCAGCGGTCCTAAGCCCCGACGGTCGGAGTGCCCCTATAGCACCCAGGGAAAGGACTAATGAGCTCTCGAGGCCGGAGGGAAGTTGGCGTTGGGCCGCACGCGGATCCCGGATACCCGCCGAGCGGCACCGGCCGTCGACTCGTCCAAAAGCCTGGCTGGGCCGGAAACCCGGGGTGCCCGAGCCGAGCGCTCCTGAATCAGAGACGGGGCGGGGGATGTTGTTTTGCGGGGTCGCCTCACGGTGGACCGCTTTGTGGGCCGAGGAGCAGCCTGCGCTTGCGCCAAGGTCTCCGAGGAAGGAGGCGAGATCCGCGCCCTGGCGAAGTCAGCCAGGGGGAAGCCAGCCGGTAGGCGCTGGGCTCCTCGAGCCTCCCTCGGTACGTAGCGCAATGGAGTGCAGAAAAAACCGGTCGCTCGCGGTTGACTGACCGTCCCTGCTCCACGCATCGCCGTCTCGGGCCCAAAGCACAATACGAGGGGGGGGGGAGGAGGTGGTGAGCAAGAATCGGTACCCCGATGAGGAAGATCGCGCGGGGGCTTGGCCCCGAACAGAGGGACGAGGCTACGAAGCTCGTCCTGCTGCTTCCCTTTAATCCCGGAGGCCCCAATGCGAAGAGCGAGCGAGCAAAGAAGGACAATCGATGTTAGCCTTGTCGCTAATCCTCGGAGCTCGTAATTTGCCTAGCTCCGAAGCAGCCGGAGCAGCGAGTCCGAACGATTGGCGTCTCCTCGCTCTGCCCCTGGCGAGGAACTAGCGGATCGACCGCCACCGCCTAGCGCTTGATATGGGCACTAAAGAAGCCATCGAGACCGGAAGCTCCGAGCGCGCTATATCGCGAACATAACCTCCGCGACGCGAGCCCGATGATCCTTTATCATCGCCCCCAAGATATATATATATATATATATGCTACGCTTACTTTGAAGCCATTGTCGACAGGTGCGCGAGGTTAAATCGAGTTAATTTTTCAGTGCGCGAACAATATTGGTAGGCCGAGGCTAAGGCTTTACGCGACTACTGTCGAGTGCCTTTAGCTTGGTTAGGCTCGCGTATTTGTTTGCAACGCCCGTGGAAAGTGAACGAAAGTATTTTTTCTCTTTTATCTTGTGACATTTTTCAGTCCTGCTTTATTTTACTTTCGAACGCGTTTGCTTACTTTTACCGTTGGACTCTAGTTTTATTGCTGAGGTGGATTTTAAATGCGTTGGACCGAGTACGAGATCGCGATCTGCGTGAAAATTATGTGTATTACTAAGCTCTCTTGTGGCATATGTAATCTGATCCTTTATTAATACTCGTTCGACGTCCTTGAATCTATCCATGTGGCACGTATATTCAAATTCATATGAATTGGAACTTAGTATTCAAATACTGCCCTTCCAATCCAGAAATGTATAAATACACTTATATTGCTTGTCGATAAAACATAATTCTGCTAAATTTAAGAGTTCCTCAAGAATGCAGGGATATATGCACTTCCTAGATTTAAGAATGCTTAAGATGAAGAAATACTTGCGTAGCACAAAATGCCGGAACCATTGAATGCAAAGCAAGAAATACAATATAAGCTATCGTCCATCTGTTGCGAAGAGAAGCTACGCATTGTCTGCAAAATTCATCGTGAATTCAACTATCCACCCGTTCAATCATAAGATGCAATGGTTTTTCTCTAAGAGAATGTCTTTTTTCCTCTGCATCAGTTGATACCAAATTTATCGACATTTCTATTTATCATGCTTGACCACAAATATAATAAGACAGAAGATTTTTATTTATGTTATTATCGACCAGTGATCTTATCAATTTATTGAAAGTTTAATTATTTGGATACTGATAACTTTCTTAAATATAATTACACGTTTACTGCATTAGTGTAAACTAAAAGCAGGAGAGTTTTCATAATTGTCAAAATAATTATTACAATGTAGTGTTATTAAAAAATTATAATTTACTTCCTATACACTGTGTTTGATGTATAAAAATTTCTTTTAGTATATAGCGAATGACAACAAATTTTTATAAATATTATAATTTTATTTTGTTCAATTATTTAAATTTAAACTGTAAATCTGAATTTGACAGCAATTACAAATAATTGATTTAAAATATAGTGGACGTATAATTTAATACAATTAATTAATATATTTGCATCTATAATATAAATATATATATATTATTATTATTAATTAAATTTTAATCAACTATTGTTACAATATTTAATGTTAATGTAATGCATGTTTAATAATGCGAATGAATATCTAGAGAAAGCATTGTGAAACCATAAATATTAATGATTTCATTGAATGCTTTCGTATCAAGAAGAAATGGAAGCTACGCATGCCATATCTTATTGAAACTTACTAAAAACAATTTTTAGCGACTCATGGTAATTTTTATATTGCTTAAAAAAGAAAACAATTTTTATATTTTCGTATCACTTACAAAATTTTTGAAAATATTTAAGAAAAATACTCGAAAATATATATTTGTTTGACTAAAAATATTACTTTTAATCGATAACCACCATCACTTTGTATACTTTCATTAATAATGGTTAATTTAATATATGTATTGTAGATCGTACATATAGTTGATGGTGGCGCATATTATGGTATTTTGAATATAAATTTTTTTTTTAAATATTTACATCTTTAAATTAAGAATATTTATGCTATGCATACTATTTTATTTATAACATTTTTTTTTTAATAATAATTTCTAATTCGAAAAGCAGAATTTACTTTATTAAGTATGAGCTTCACATTTATATTCGTAAAATTCCAAACGTTTTATCAATTTTCAGAACTCGCATTATGAATAACACAATTTATATACTCAGGTACTAAATCTCATTTACAAGTAGAATTGATAAAACTTTTATTACCAAATGGCCTCTCGAATCTAAGGTTCTTAACACTGACCATTTGGTATCAATGTACAAGGAGAAAGTTTTTAATTCTTCAAATTCTTGTAGTTGATGTTATAAAAAATTATTTGGTTCGAATTTCTTTGGACTAGCTATAAACGAGATATGCAAATATCATATGCGTTACGTAAAAGAATTGCGCTGATAAGAGGATAAAAGTATGCCGTTAGAACAAGGACAGCACTGGAAATTTTTGTATTGTTTTTTTTGTTCTTTCTTATCATAATTTCTTAAAATCAATAATTACCTGTTCCGTGTGAAATTGTTTTTCAAAATTTTGCGTATTAGCGTATGAATTTTCAATCGTGAAAATCGCTGCTATTCAAGAGCACATCGATACAATTGATTTGGATTGGTCAATCAGTCTGCAACGTAACAATTAACTATCGTGGATTCAGTCGGTATGAGCTCCGAGCGCTTTGGACCGTTCGTTTACTTCCTCTTCTCCACCCACCCCCTAAACTCTCCGCCGTCAACCCCTCGCCGCGCAAATACGATTTTCACGCAAATGATAATTAATCGCAGAGCTCGGCAATCGCTGTTAACCGAGAACTGGTCCCAGGCCCCCGCGCCGAGTGCTCAAATATCATCGTTCTCGGTTGGAGCGGCTGCCTCCGGACGAGTCCGTGCCCCTCGTCGGTTGCTCTTAGTAATTCGCGGATACGCCGGAGCTCCCGGCGATCGATGCCGATGACGAACCGGCGGAGGAGGAGGAGGAGGAGGAGGACGGGGCGCCGTAGGAGTTGGAGCCGCTGCCCGAGTAGTAATTGTATGCGAGATTGTGGGCCGATTCGATACCGTTGCTCGGTGTCCAGATTCGGGAGTAGGGCCCATTGCCGTCCCATGTGTTGGAGGGCTCGTAACTGGAGGTCGTCGTTACGGGGGGAGATCCGTACGCCGGGGCCGGTTCCATCGTCACACCTGTTGGGCAAACGCGAATATCGAACGATCGTTTTAATATCATTTTAAAGCTCCTTATCGACGCGTAATGCGATCTTCGTATAAAAAATGGCAAGTCGGCTTCTGAACGAGGATCAGCGATTGGTCCACGGGGGGGGGAAAGCGATCCCGGGGCTTATTCGGCGAGCGTTTTTTGCTCGTCGATTCGATTACCGATGGTAAATCTTTCATTTGGCTACGATGCATTGTGCCATTCATTGAAATCGATAAGTCTTTCCCTTATAAATTATCATAAGAATGATTCGAAGCTTGAATTTAACACTTGGATAACAAAATTGCCCGGTAATGGAAAGGACGGATTATTTTTAAATTTGTGTAAAATATTTTATAAAAAAAAAAAATCTAAAGCTTACACGAAAGACTTTATCAATGATTTAAATTAAAAATTGTCGATAGATTATACTAAATAAGCACGGTAATAAAATGCATTGTATCGTTATTTAATAATGTTGAGCGGAGTTGTAGAAAGACGATTTGATCGTTATTAAAAGTTTGCCCCCTCGAAATCTCCTCTCGCTCTCGCCAATTGAAGGACTACTTCCGATGACATCGAGGCGAAATTTCGCCAAAGTCCAAACTCACCCATGGGCGGAGTCATGCCTCCCTTCTTAAGGAATTGCACGGCGATAAATCCAACGACCAGCAAAATGGCCAGCTTGGACAGGAAGAGGGCCTTGATGGCCTTGAAGCCAACGATCGCAAGGAAAATGGGCATGAGCGCCTTCAACTTCAGCTTCAACAAAAGTAGAAACGGCAGAAGAAGCTTCTTTTTCAAAATGCCCCGAGCCTCGGAGTTGGCCAGTCCGCCGTCCTTGAATTCCACGTCGAAGTCGACGATGCTCCTCGCGGGCCGATAAACGAGCCGGCCACCGACGAAGGGCAAATCCAGGCCGTACTCGAAGGCCCTCAGGTGCTCGAGGACTCGGGTCACCAGGCTCTCGTCCAAATTCCCCAACGACTTGGTCTCCCAGGCCGGCTCGACTCTGTTCTCAAGCCGATCCAGCCGATCGAGGAGCTTGTACTTGAGGCAGGTCGACCAGGACTCGTCGCCAATGCAGTCGTTGAAGGAGCTCAGGAGGAAGTCCTCGGCTCCGGTGGCCCTGGCCAGGAGGCAAAGGGCGCAGGCCAGCTCGAGCCAACGCATCCTAACCGTGTTCTTTATTTTTTCTTCTTTTCTTTTCTTTCGTTTGTTCGTTTGTTTGTTTATCGCCGGCTCTTCGGGACAGTCCTATCTCCGCTCATGTAAGGCCCACGACTGCTGACTGGCACCGAGGGAGCTCCGGTTCGCGACGACCCGGGGAGCACAAGCGACGCTCGTCGGACGGCGACTGACGTGGGAGCGGGCCCCGAGGGCTTTATTTAAATTGGAGCCTCGTAGGCCGGTGGGCAGCGGCCCGCCGGGGCCCCCGAGCAGGATCTATGTCATTCGGTCGCGCATGCCCCGAATCACCGATGGAGGTAAAATCGCGTTTAAATTTCGCTCGCGCCCGGGGCCCCGACCGGCCCCGAGTGCCCAGGTATGCGCCGACGGGAAACGGAACTGCCGCGGGCGCGCGCCCTCGCATACTAGTTCGCGGCTCCTGCTGCCCCCCCCCCACGCTCCCTTATCGCTCACCTGGCACGTAGTCGCTCTTTTCCCCCCTCGTCGCCTGCAAAGCCTGCCCTCCTCCTCCTCCTCCGCCCGGGGATCCGCTCTCGATCGAGCCCCATTCCTATCGATGCGCGCACGCGTCCAAGGCTCGTTCATCGGCCGCGCTAACGCGCCTCTACGCAGGCCTCTGCGATTGCGTGGGCTTCGATCGATCGTAATCCCAATCCCGGTGTAAATCTACGCCCTTGGGCCTACGCAAGGGTGGCGCGCGACGAGCCCTCGCTGCCCACGGCTGGAAGGGAAAAATTACTTCGGGCCACGAGTCGGGAGCTCCTTAACCTCGGATAAGGAGGATTAACGTCCCCGATACGCTTGCGGCGGCAGGGTTAGATTCAATTGGTCAATTTTTAACGTTGGGAACGGCGAATAACAGCACTGGCTTATCGATCAATGGCAAAGTTCGTTTCGCTCCTGGGATAAATCTAACGAGACTACGTTCGCTTATAATAATAACATTGTTAAGGTTGCGAGCACGCTGTTCAAGGTGCTTTTGGCATTTTTTTTTTTTTTTTTTTTTTTTAACGATGGACGAGCGATACGTTAATTCGGGTATTTCATTCGTTTTTCATATACGCATATTAAAGTTCTCGCAACGGTATTGCTCGCGAATTCATTTGGTGGATAAATTTTCAATTTGTATTTGACCAAAGTATACGTATTACATATACAGGCGCGCGTATTATTCCTCACGAGGATTACGTTACTGACTCTAATATCATTTTATTACGTTTCGTATTTAACGCATAAATGTATATAGAAAACTAAAAATATAAGAAATCGTGTTAATCATTGGGCAATGAATTGTAATTTTTATAATTAACTCTCTTCCGTTAAATCAGGTTTTATGATAACTAAAGAGTTTTTAATGTAATCCATGATGCCTTAACCAATGAAGGATTCCCTTCAAAGATAAATTAATATTGTTTAAAAATAATTCCCCCCCCCCAAGATCTCAACATTCTTAGGTTAAATTATTTATGCGTTTCGCACATTGACTTTTTCAACAAGCTGATAAATTATTATAATAATTTTCACTTGTCTACCTATATTTTTTATCCAAATGGAATAATCGTGGATATTAAGCGTACAGAATTTTTATTCAAGCTAGAATTTGTTAAATGAGGAAGGAATGAAATGAAATCGAGAGGAACAAAAATGGAATTGTGAAAATTAAAAAGTAAGATTATCGGTTTTTTTTAATTGAGCTTTCGTTTTAAATTAAAATACAATACTGGGTTTTATAAAATAGAAGCTTTATTAAAAATTAAATATTATGCATTTTTAATTTGTCATAGGAGTAAAATTAAAAATTACAGACGTACAAGGGGTTACAATGAATTACGATATACATTTTTATCATGACAATGAAAAAAGAAACACAACGAAAGTGAAAATTTTGATTATAAGTAAATTAAGCGGTGACAACTCGATCATCTTTAATCAATACATCGCAAATAAATAAAAATTTTTAAATAAATAAAAAATTTCACGTATTCGTTTATCCAGTGCTTAATTAAATATTCTTTATTAAAAAATTAAGAAAGACAAGGCCGAAAATAGACTCTTCCAATATAATAAAGACGATGATTCGCAGTCACTTATTACGCACATATACGCGTATACGCGTGCCCAATTTAAAGGTATCCACAGCTGATCTCTAGCTTAGAATTGTACAATGCACAACAGTGGGATAGACGAGAGGAATCAGATCGAGGAATCGTAATCCGAATTTTAAATTTGGACGAAGGTGCTTTCGTGCCCTTAAGTCGAGAGCACAATTATGCCGTAGCAATAAGCTACGGTGCTTGATTCGAAGGCCGTGTATCCCAATTATTGAAATCGATCGTTGAGCGAGCTGCCGAATTATTTGCATTATCATTGCGATCGGGAGCGCGTCGCTCCTGGGGGGAGGAGGAGGAGAAGGAGGAGGTAACAATAAAAGAAAAGCAGTTTGTAATAAAGCGCAGAATAATTTATTAAATATTGTACAGGAGCGGGCAACGATACCAATGACAATAAATAAGAGGAGAGGGTATTTCTTCTTTTTTCTTCTTCTTCTTCTTCTTTTCTATAAAAGGAGGGTAATCTCGGGGGGGAGGGGGCTTTCAATAGCCCGTGGATGGCCATTGCCGAGCCCTCGCGGGCCTCGGGGCCGTCCGGCGATCATCAGTCCCGGGCGGAGTGGGCCGAGTAGGCGAGCTCCTGAGCCCCGGTCTCCACTACTTCAGGCTGAAGCGACCTGTACTGGGAGGCCTGGTACTCCCAGGGCCCGTGGGCGGCGATGGGCGTCGCGTGGCTGTCGGCCGCGATCTTCTTGCAGAGCTGGAATATCGCCAGGCCGACGGAGATGACGAAGCTGAAGAAGGAGAGCTGCAGGGCGTTCCAGGCCTTGAGGCCGAGGATGCCTATCGCTAGGGGAATGAGGGTCACGGCCTTGAGCAGGACGAAGACGAGGATGGGTATTATGACCTTCTTGAGCTTGGACTTGCGGGCCTCGACCCCGCGGCCCTGGCCGTACTTAACGTCGAAGCTCAGCTCGTCGTCGTCGATGTTGCGGGACGAGACCTTGACCGAGGACTCGAAGGGCAGCTTGAAGACGACGTCATGGGAGGTGAGGTAGCCGTGGAGGGTCTCCAGGAAGGACCTGTCGTTGGAGACGCTGCGGCCGGACATCTCCGATGGCTGGGAATTGCGCATGACTTCGACCGTTTCCGAAACCTGCCGAAAATGCCACACCGTTTTGTTGTCGTCGTCGTTGTTGTTTCTTTTCTCTCTCTCTCTCTCTCTCTCTCTCTCTCTCTCTCTCTCAAGCCACGACCGAGCGAGGACCGCTCCTTTGCCTTTCCATCCGACACCAATCCGATGCCCTTGTTCGCTTCTTTTTTCTTTTCTTTTCTTTTCTTTTCTTTTGTTTGCCTTCGTTTTTAAATGCGCACGTGGTAGACGAGACACGGCCTACAGGCGACGAGGTGGCAGGAGGCCTCAAAGCCCCTGGCCCCGAGCGACTTACCTGCAAATTGTCTTGGCGGAAGAGCCGGTCCAGGAGGCTGAGGACCTTGTACTTCATGCAGGAGACCTCGTCGTTCCTTTGCAGGCACTCGAGCTTCGTCTGCTCGACCATCGTGTCGATGCTCGTGTCCTTCCAGAATTCGTTCTTCGTCGGCTGGCCGGCCGCCGCTCCCGCCAATACGGCTATCATCAATATAATGCCCCTCTCGAAGTTCATGGCTGCTGCGGGTTCCGGGTCCTCTGCTTCAAGCGGCCTATTGGTAAGCTATTATTCCGCCGATTCGACGGCCTCTGCTCGACTACTGGTGCGCATCGACGAGCCCGAGCCGACGTTTATATAGGGAGGCCAAAAGAGCACCGCCGCTGATTTGGAAGGAACTCGACGATCGATCCCCCGCCCCGCCCCACCCCACCACCCCACTATTGCCATTCGATAGGCCGGCCATTGTACCGCTGTTCATCACCGCGGATTTTCTTTTCGTTCGGCCGCTGCCTTAACCTTCCATTGTAATGAGGTCTAGTGCCCGTGCCAAACGTGCCGTGGGTACGAAATCGTCGCGGGGGCCTCTGCACCCCTTGGCCGGGCACGCGCTTGAATTAATAGCCCATCCGAGGCTCTTGGAGATCGGCACTTTCTAAGCTCTCCTTGCTCCTCCTCTTCCTCTTCTTCCTCTTGTGCTTACTCTACTTCATCCTCGTCATCTTGTTCCTCTGCTTTTCTTCACCCCCGATGCCCGGCTTAAGCGCGCGCTCTTTCGCAGTCACAGAGCATTCGAAATGCAGCCACGCTGATTGTCCATTGTTGCTTGGATCGTTGGGTTTTTTTTTTTCTTTTTTTCTTTTTTTTTGTCGGAAACATCGCATCGACAATTGCGATGATTATTGTTTCGCCTAATGGGACAATTGTTATTTTATCGCGGTTGTAAATTCGACGAGATATATTCAAAACAACGAATCGAAAGGTAATCGAGCACTCGATTAATCCAGTATTCTAGTATTGGGTTAATTTTCTTGATTAAATTAATTGCCAATATTGATATATTAGCTGGTACGATTTAGGTTTCTTTTACTTTCCCTTTAATATAAAAAAAAAAAAAAAACAACAACAACAACAACTTCCATGCGATATGATCGACGTTTATGGTGGAACACTCGTACAGTTGTGTAGATGCTTCAGAAATTTTATTTAATTTTAAAGTCCTTACTATGGTAATTCAAAGGGAAAGAAAATTGAGAAAAAAATTTCTATACATTCATCAATTTCTATATTTTCAAGATTTTTTTTCAAAGCAGAAAATGTTAATTATTCAATATTTATTGCAAATATTTATTTTAAAAAAATAAAAAAAAAAAAATATGATTAAACTCAAAATATAAATTTTATCCAAATCAAGAGTTTATGCGATTGCTGTGTAATCGCAATTGTGATTGTAAATAAAGGCTGTTTAATATTAGAAATAAGAACTTTAATTTAAAAAAAAAAAAAAAAAAAAAATTAAATAAACATAAATTTGATTTTGTCACAATTTAATATGAAATTTATTTTCTCGGGAAAACAATAATTGTCATAATAACGAAACGAAATTACGTTTTAGAATGATTCCTAATAAACGTAAAATAATAGTAGCAGTTTTAAACGTCCACAAATAAGCTTAAAAAAGTCAGCGCATATTAAAGCTGAGTTCATGCGACACTTTGTTTTTAATTCATTAGGAAACCCTTTGATGCTGAAAACAAAAAAATTTAATTGAAATTATAATGGCTGCACAACATATTTTTTACTTTCTCGTTAGAGGTACCTTTAAGTATATGAAATAATAATACTACAGCTACTGAAATTTTATATTCGCAGAATTTTATTACTACGATGCTTCAAAATAGACAATCGATGTTGTTAAATTGTAAATGATATTTCTAAATAAAGTCAGCATGTTTTAGCCTATACGTTTCTTTCTTTAACTAAATGATAGACAGATTAAAAGGTGAAAAAATTTTCACCTATAAATCGTGTGCCATCTCAATTAATGGATTAAAATGCCATTATTATTTATTTCTATTAGTTGTATCTATAAACTAAACACTACACAACGTCATGAATTATTTCTCAGTGAAATTATTTCTTGAGAATTCCAAATGCATATTACTTTCACATTATTTGTGTAAGTATTCTCCGTGCATCTAAATTATCGATACGACTATTGATAAGCACATATAAGTTTCAATGTGCATTGAGACATTTTTTACCGTACTCAACCCACTTTGAACTAAAAATGGTGCGGTGCTCTTGATATCGTCCTTTACGATAGCCACCATACGTCATCGTACTTGTTAAAAAAAAAAAAAAAAAAAAAAAACTAGCAATTAATACTTTTTCTAAGCTTCGTTTATAATTTTTTCATAACACGAATAAGTGGAATAAGAGCAATTGCACCTTGAATTTTATAATGTTAGCGATGCTGTGAATAATTCGATTACGAGTTTTGTTATTTATTAATAAATTAGGTAAGAAAATTTTTAACGAATTTAATAATGCAATTTTATAAATAATAATTCGATTCTCCGCAACCCCAATTACGAAATATTTAATTGACTTATTTGAAACGAACGAAGGGAATTTAATTTACTGGATCACATTATTTAATTAACTGATTTGTTACCGGTTTATTTAATAATAGTATTTGAAAAGCATTTGTAATTTCATTATTACTTAATGTAATTATTGCCTTTTAAATTCAACAATTTTTAGCGATAATCCTTCGTTGTCTAATAATTTTTTAAGACTTTTAACTCTGCACAATCGTTATGAGATGGTATAAAACCAATAAATAAGCAAAAGAGTATACTGTCAAGGATGTTGTAGCTTTTTGAATTATTAACAATCTGTTAAATTCAAGTGCATATTTAAATAAGGCCTTACCAATGTATTTAACATTAGCAAAAAATTTTTACAAAATAGCTTGTAATGGTATAGGAATAATCTTCTTCTATTAAAATTTAATCACACCGTCACAGCGGACTCTAGTTTTAATCATATTATAAATCAAATTATTTTTTTTTGCGCAGGCACATTCATATAGAATTCAGGTATACATACATATATATATATATACACACACACATATGTACAATATTTAATACAGTTTTTAATAGAGATATAGCGTACGAACCTTTAATTGTAATATATATCTTAGTAATTATCTAGTATTAATTATTTGATACTAAGCTATCCACGTCACAGTATGTAATATTAAATGTCTGTTTTGCTTTCGTTTTCAACAGCTTGACACATGTATCGGTTTTGTTACATCAGTGATGCATTGATGCTTATCTTTTGAATGCCTATTTTAAAAATAAAAATATTCTGAATAAATGCTATTCAATTATAGCCTAGAAATTATGAACGACGAGTTAAAGAATTCAATTCGCTGTGGAATTATTATTAGATTCGCAAATACAATTTTCAAAATATTTCTCATCGATTTCTTTATTTTTAATATTTATTCTAATTATATTTAGAAGCTCGGGTTATTAAAATTTGCATTCATTTATAATTTCCATTGTACACATCGATGAAAATTGCAAAGCCTCACACATACCGTATAATGTGCTTTTATTCTCTAAATAAATACAAGGATAAAGTAAATTTTTCATCGTGGGTACTCGACACAAGTTACCAAGATTGCGCGTAGTCTTAAGCAAATATCGACGGATTCTTCAAGAGTGCAGTACCCATGCTTAAAAACACACACAAATACACACACACACACACACGCAAACACAAACACACACAAACAAGCATCGAAAGTAATCAAGTGAAAGCAAGAAGGCACAAGTCTTGTAAGCGTAATTTATTGCATTGTACATAAATAATTTTGCTCTCATAATTTAAATAAATAACAAAATAAATACATCGAATAACATTATATCATTATATATTATTTTCGGTAGGCTCGGTAGGGTCCGTGCGCTGCGGCCTCCCAATGCGGCGGATGCTCGATCGGGGGGTGGCCGTAATGCAGGACCTCGTAGGCCACCTTGGGCTTCGTCAATTTGAATATCAGCATGGCCCCGCTGAGGACGAGCGAGAGCAGGCCCAGGGTAAGGGCCTTCCACGTCTTCAGGGCTATGAGCGCCAGGGCCAGGGGGACCAGAGCCGTTGCCTTGAATTTGAGACCGAGGAGGAAGGGAATCATGACCTTCTTCACGAATCCACGCCCTGCAATAAAAAGCCAATGCATTGCGTTTATAGATGAAGCTTTATTGGCTCTTTCTTTCGAGCAATTTTTTTTTTTTTTTTTTTTTTTTTTTTTTGCCTCCGGTGTGCCTCCACGTGGATGAATCTTGATGATAAAAAAAAAATAAATAAATAACATTTGAATTTCTTCATTGCACTCTTGATTGAATTGCTGCAATTGCTATCGGGGGCACAAGACGCAAGAAGTACCGAGTTACGCTCCTTGAACCGAATGAAAAAAAAATCGTAACGAATAAATATTTAATTCGGCGCAACGAGGCCCCAAACGAGCGGAGCCCGGACTTTGGTTGGTCTCGCGTCTCGAGCAAATGCTGAATTACAGTTGGGACTCACCGGTTTCCTTGTGCGAGTCGACGAGGGGAATCCTGATGCTCTTGGGGACGGATTCAATCAAGGATCTGGGGACGATGTCCGAGCCGGCGATGGACCTCGGGAGGGTAGCCTCCAGAGCGTGGCTCGACAAATAGGCGTCGAGCTTTTCCAGCATCAGCGAGCGAATCTGTTCCCTCTTGGTCAGATCCGCGGAGTTGAGGCTCTCGTAATAGTCGCCGTCCTCGGGATCGGCGGCCGCGGCTCGCGATCGCACGACGGCGAGGTCATCGGTGATGAGCAATCGGTCCTGCAGAGTCGCGTCCTTCAGGTAGCTGAGAACTTTGGGCTTGGCGCACGTGAGTATCGAGTCGTCGTTAGAGCATCTAAAATTAAACCAAGGTATTATGCAATGGGCTATGGCAAATTGGCCAATCCGAGATCCCGGGCAACCGACGTCGGCCCGTACCTGTGGTAAATATTCCTGAGCACCTCGACGGTCGTCTGTCCGGCGGTGACGTCGACGAGGCAGGCTACGGTTGCTATTGCGCAAACGGTACCGAGGATCCTCATAATTGATTAAGCTTCAATCCAGTCCACGATCTGCCGACTGACCGATTGACTAGGCCGAGCACCGAATGCCGGGCCGACGCTTGAATGACCGGCTTTATAGCCAGCGTAGGAAGCTTTGCCGACGAGGATCACCCCTTGAATTACAATTACGACAAGCGACGTGCTCGGTGGGGCGGGGGGCGGGGATGGCCCCCGGACGCGAAACGACGCAGCTGCGAACTCGATACCCGGTGACGGGAAATCTAGGGTAGCGTCGTGTCGGGGAACAGTTCTGGTGCAAGTGCGCCGCGCTGAAATTTCGTTTTCGATGGGCAATTGACATGCCGCGCCCATCGGGACGATCATCGGGCATTGCCGGTATTTGAGGTCGCGCACGGCTCAGAAATAACTTAGCTCGGCTCTGTTGAAGCCGCCTGCTGAAGAACTCCGTCGCCGTGAGCAGCGACCGCGTGTCTTGTTTCCCCCGCTGCGCTGCTCCCTCCCATTGGGAATTATTATTGTTAACGATTTTCCGTGCGTCGATATCGATATTGATGTGCCCGAGGACATTGATTTTGATCCTTCCTCTGTATTGGTATTGAGACCGCGATTATTGAGCCACTCTTTAGCGAGTTAAATACTTTGTGTTCTCTTTCGCTGGCCAATTTATCGAAATTCGACACGCATTTTATCTACATTGCTCAACTACTAATTATGACTGCATTTAATTATTTACGAGTGCTTCTTTACCAGGTACATTGGTCCTTTCTTTCTTTCTTTCTTTCTTTCTTTCGTTTCATTTTAATAAAGTAGAAAGTCACTTTTCGTCCCGAGCATACCATTTCAAAGTTAGGTATTCAAATTGGCTTTCGGTACTAGTTACCGTAGTAAAGTAACTGCTAGTTGCAGTCTTTAAAAAATGCTAAAAATGTGAAAATTACTTTAACGTTATGTGTCGTTTGCTATAGCTTGCCTTAATCTGGCAATGATTCTGTAACGCGAGTTCGTGATTAAATAAAAAAAAAAAACTATCTCAGTTAAGAAGCAGTGTAAAAAAGTAATCGTTAGTACAAAAAGTAAAACAAGAAGGAAATAATATCTCAAATTACTTAAGTGTGCTTACAAAATGGGTTGGTTGAAAGTATTAATGAAAGCTTTTTTTTAAAAACAAAAAAAAAAACCAAAAAACGTGCACTAGAATGAATACAAAAAATATGTATTTGTTTTAGTTAAAAGAGTATTAACGATTCACATGAGAACTGAGTTTCTAGCATTTAAATTATTTGAAATTTGTATTTTCTATTCACGTATTTAATTTACAAGGTGCTGTCGAATAAGTTAAAAATAATATTGTACAGTAATCGATTAGAATTAGAGGGAAAGAAAGAAGGCAAAACCATCCAATTAGTTAGTGCAATGATTAGATTATTAGTGACTCAACGGTTAAATCTAACGATAAAATGCAAAAAATAACAACACATTCGGATTTTCTAATGTACACAAAATTCATTAATACGCTATATAATTAGCGCTTGTAATGAATTTGTTAGGATTTTTTATTCAATTCTCACGCTCCTTCAAATCTTAGTACTTTTTTCTCGTCCCAAGGTCATTTATGGCTCATTAGGCATTACATGCAAGACTTTACTAAAAAAAAAAAGAAGATTTTATTTTACAATCTTTTTAACACTTTGCTCTTTACACCTGAAGTAAGTGACAAGTTGCTTAGATTTAGAGAGACGTTACATTAAAGATAAGACACCCCTTTACCAAGATAGAATTCTCGTACAGTCCGGTACATGATTTTGACGTATAGCGCATTTGAAGAAAAAAAAAAAAGTTGCTTCATTCGCTCAACGCAATTGTCCGTTACGAGAGTTTTGCCAAGGCAAAATCTAAAAGATCCTCACCCGGTATATCGCAACAATAGTCACGAGGCTCATTCAACAACCCTCTGTCTAAAATACTTACGGAGGCCGAATCGGACTCGTAGCGAGGACAGAGACCCGCCGCGGCTCTCCTCGGCAAAAGCTCGCCTACCTCGACGCAAGCGACGTCCCCCTCGCTTGCACTCGCGAAGCTCCTATTGTAAGGAAGTACGCGACGAGCCCGGGAAGGAGCAGGATCGAGGGTAGGGGCAAGGCTCGTCGAGCCCACCCCCTGGCCGTCCCAGCAGGGCTCGATAATTTGGGCGACCCAGGAGGACGAGCTGGCGGCTCCCCTCGATGGGGGGGGGGGGCCCGGCACCTGGCGACGTCCCGGCCCGATAACAGTGTCGCCGTCGTTATCGGTCGTGGGGTCGAGGAGTCGCAGTGACCGACGGCAAGCACTCGGCGGGCCTGTCGGTGGTCCGGGACGGGCGCGGAGGCCGGCAGCATCAATAGCAGCAGCCCCGCCGGCTCGAGATCATCGATTTTGCATCGGGCTCGGGCGAGAGCTTGGGCTTTGTTCTTCTCGGCGCAAGCGCGCGCGCTCATTCGCACGCCTGGATTTTGGTTTCGATGGAGGAGAATTTGATTGCGTTGTTCGATGAACCGTTGAGTGCTCGTGACCTGGCCTTTTTTTCTTTTTTTTTTTCTTTTTCTTTTTACAATCGGTACCGCAATAGCTTTGCCTTTGATATCGAAGCAGCGCAGAATATCATTGATTTCGATTGGAAGTTCGCTGCTGTCAAACATTTCAAATCTACGTTCGTGCGATTATTCGTGGTTTATTTTTTTTATTATTATTTTTTTCCTTCTTTTTTCCTTAAGTAGGACGGGGCATTTTAATGAATTAACGAACTACTCCAATGATTGATCGTTGTAAATAAATTATTATTGTTATTATTAATCAACGAACACACCCTCTATCGAACTGCGTGAAAAAAAGTTGGGGTCGCACGATCTTTAAGCAACGACCGACACATTTACTACCAGTACGCAGCGACCGACGAATTTTAGCGATCGCTGGAATCTTAAGCCGGAACCTTTTTTTTTTTTTAGTTTGCGTTCGAAACGAATGGGAAAAATGCCCATGAGAAGGATGAAATACAGAGTTGTTAATATTAATTACGGTAATGCGGCGTTAAATAAGGCCAAAACAAATTGTATAATAAATGTTTAATAAGTTCATTTTACACATGTATAATATAACTGCATACATCCATTAATAACATCCAAAAAAATCCACACTTGCGTTCTTTATTAGTAATAATAAATACACACACATATATATAGATAACAATTGTCAGGAGACGGCATAAGATTTTTCTTATTTATATTAGCTTTATTTTATTTCATTCGCGTATAACAAACTGTTGCTTGCTGATGTCAATAGTTCAGAATGGCACTAAAAAGTGTACCTAAGTGGTCTACCGCTGAGTTGTACATTGCGGTCACTTGAAAAATGCGATTAGAAATAGTCAATAAATAAATAATTTTATATTCTCTATATACATGCATACATACATGCATATATATATATATATATATTTATATACATATATACATGTGTACATAAATGTATAAAAAATAAGTATACGTCGATGGAAGAATCGTTTTCAGCTCAGGCTTATAAATAATGACAGCGATTTGTGAATTTTCCACACTTTGTTAACATATTTTGATTGGCTGCGTTATCGATTTAAGAACGTGTTTTAAAAGTTCGTTCGCAAATAATTGCTTTTCATTCGATGCGTACTGGTAATTTGAAAATTTTTTTAGCAATGAAAGTCCCAATTTGCAAACTGTATCCATCGCAATGGGCGAACTGTTGATATAAAATGTATCCGTTAATTTTGCCGGGTTCTTATGTCCACGCGCGAGTCTGGGGACATTCGGTTGGGAGGCGACTCTTTGAATAGCCATTAGAACTTTTTATTATTAATTATCCCGATTTATGTGATTCAGTGCTTGCAAAGTAATTCCCAAAGCCGTAAAATGTATTATTAATGACTATTTTTTCATCCATTTGAAATGTATGCGACATCATTTTCTATTTAATAATATGACACAATTTATTACATCCTAGGTAACATTAACAAAATCCAGTCTGTACGAATTTAATTTTTAGCTTAAGATAATTAACGTGCTTCAATGTTTTATTTATGTTGGCTTAATTAATGGTGGACGACGTATTTAAACTGCTTTGCTGCAATTAAATACTCGCGAACAGTCACCACCATCTTGACCTAATCTTGCGGCGCGGAGATATCGAAGAAACCGTTGACTGGAATCGGAGACTGAATTCACTCGCAGCAATTCCTGTGGGTCTCTTCAATAAAAACATATTGCATTTAATATAAATGATTATCACGTGTATGGATTTTATATTACTTCGTTCCGTATTAAGTGCATTTATTTGTATTTTTTACCAGGCACAGAAAGTTTATGAATAATTGAAAATAAGTAATGGCTACTCTAGAAAACGAGTAGTAATAAAATATTTACAACGTCTCGCAAGTATTTTGTTGTTGTCAAAAGTACTTGTTTTTTTTATTTTTTTTTTTTTTTATGGAATCATAACTTTTTATAATGTTTCGTCATGGAGAAACTTAATTTAATTTCAAAATATCCGTAGAATATCGAATTGAAAATTATCTTATGTGGACATTGTTGAAAATTAAGAAATTCTTACAGAACTTGTCAACGTATGAAATTCGTATAAAACCGATTACTTTCTCATTCGCATATATATATATATGTGTATGTGAACAGCTTAATGTAAAATTTGAGCACATTTTTTTACTAACTATTATTAAGTATACACGATTAGAGGTATAAAGTCATTAACAGCAAGTGCGTTATTAAAACCTGTTATTTACGACATTGTTTACTATATTTATTAATGCACTTACTTTTTTCAATAATGCACACTTCCGTACAGATTGTGGATATCAATTTTTACGAAGGGGTTGATTTTGAAAATCAATAATTAATAAAATAAATTGATGAAAAAAGAATAAAATCAAGTATGTAATGAAACATAAAAAATTAATTTTACCATATTTATTGAACATGCATTACTTTAAAAAAAAAATGCAATTTCCATAATTATACGTTATGTTTTTTAATTGAATTTACTTAAAAAAAACTGTTCAGCTAGGAGATAGTTTAAAAATTAAATTAATAATTTGAGATCAATACTCAAGAATAATAATTATACTTTACAAGTTACCGATAAATTCTCCAAGAAATTATTTCTAGGCATAAATATTAAATTAAAAAAAAAAAAAAAATGTACGCACACATACGCACATATATATGTTACCATATGGTAATGCAAATTCTAAGCTAGTTTTAAATATTAATTTTTTGATCAAGTTCATGTTCTCAATCAATCTATCAATATAAGCTTCGCGCCATAAGTCACGGTACAGAAACAAAATAATGGGCAAAAAAAAATATAAATTATGCCAAGCGTATCACAGATATACGCAAGTAAATCCTAATCCAACGCAATGATTTAAAAGCACGCCCGAAGTGAAAATTCTGTAAGAGTTTTTTAAATTTCCAAGGGTGGTTCGGATTAAACGCTGCATTGCGTTATTCTCGTGATCTCTTTTATGAAATTTCGGTGAACTTTTCACCAAAGCCATTAGCTCTAAGTGGAAACTCCGCGTCAATTGACCTTGCGGTGCACAGCAGCAGCCGAGGGAGAAATTTATCTAAGCACTTTATTCCTCGGTAAACCGATAACCCTTCGCGGAAGAAATAATCAACCACCCTGGCAATGTTATCGTAATAAGTAAAATCATACCTTGACAATTCATTCGAGATTAGATTGCTGTGGGGCGAGTAAAGCTTTGGATTTTTGTACATGTTACAAACTAGTCTCTCGCGGCAATCCTCTTCAAGGAACATCATTTTACCGAATATCTCATCCAGTCTTTGCACAATCGGTCCGTAAAAGTCGTCGTCGTACAGCTTATGCGTCGGCAGGGCATCTGTTGCGATAGGAAGGGTAAAGAGCATTTTCATTCGAAAAGCAATACAATTGGGCAGAGTAGGGGCTCGGACGAGTCAGGCTCGCGCCGACGAAGCATCGAGCGTTAGCAAAGTAACGAGCTCTTTTTTGTTTTTGTTTTTGTTTTTGTTTAAAAAATCGACGATCGATCTCGATAAGGTCGTCGTCTCAATTACCTTGTACATCCGAGGTCGATATTTTCTTTTGCAGATCGTGTCTTTGGTGATTGAACACTGGTCGAGGCTGCTGCTGCTGCTGCTGCTTCGACAAACTGTTACTGTAGTTCTGTTGCTTGGTGAACTGCACGGCGGAGGGCTTCAAGGTGTCGAAGGCCGAGGAGGGGAGGACCTCCACGGGGACCGAATTGATCGGTCCCGGCGACTGCCTGTTGACGGGGGGTGGCGGCAGGGGCGGCTCGTAGGCCGAGTGGACAAAGTTTTGGGGATGCAGGGGGGGGAGGAGCTTCGGGGAGCCGAAGCCCTGGGCACTCGGGGACCTGGAGTGGGCCGGGAACGTCGGCGGGGACATGCCGAACGCGCTCGGGAAGTTGTGCATCGGGCTCGGGCTCGCCGGTGGCCCGGCCACCGGATAAACCACGGGCTCGGGCTGGGGCCCCCCCACTTGGTCGTAGGACTCGTGGAACGGCTCGATTCCCCACTCCTTCAGCTCCTCGATATCCTTGCGGTACTGGATATTCGGGTGGGTGTAGTCGTAGCCCGCGAAATTCTCCTCCAGGATGTTCGATGGCGGGTGGTCGTAGTAAATTGGCTTAGAGTACGACACTGGAACGGGCACCGGGATGTGATGATGGTGATGGGCCACCTGGCGGGACAATACCTCAATTTATTGTTTATTCTTATTCTGAGCCGAGTAAGGGCCCACAACGTTCAATGAATATTACGAATTCGAGCTTGATTCTTATTACGGAAGTATAGTTGTGCAACCGGTGTGAGGAGGATAGTTTTGAGAGAAAATTTAAAAAAAAAAAAAAAAAAATTCCTTATCCAATTAAAAGATATAAAAGACCTTCGATGGTAAGACGCTGAATGAAATTTACTAAAAACTGCACAAAAAACAGTAAATCAAGTAGGTTGAATATAATTAAAACTTTAACATTATGTATTAGGTTCGATTTCAGTCATGCATTCGCATGTTTTCACAGATGGAGGGTAATTATTTGATAGGTAGTGGCTACTACTAGGCACTAATAATATTTAAGTACAGTGCATTAAATTCTATTTTGAAACATATTTAACTTTTAATTTACTATTTATATCCAGAAAACGTACAGAGAAAGCTGTTTTGCTCTTTTATTATATAATTATACCATGGCATCGTCGTGCAAATCAATACTCTTACGTACCTGGAAGCTTCAACAAATTATCATGCTTATATTTTAATCTCAAATATCAATTTTCAATAAAATCCTGTATATTATGCCGTGTATTATGTTTGTACAGTATATACCCGCATAATGTTATGATAAAAAAAATCACCTGATGCTCAATGCGAAACAATTGTTACAATTTTCTAAAATTAAAAATTCATATTTAAATAATACGAATAGCCTTTCAATTTCCATGTCCACCATCCACTGTTAATATCTATTGTTTACAAATTGTTTATATCAGAACTACAATATTTTGTAATCTTGTCGAGTGAACCTGATCTCATATTATGGTATTAGTTTTATTGGAATAATATTTAATACGAGTATCCTTTAGATTTTGTACCCAGTTTGAAGAAAAAATAAAAATCCTAATGCGTAGAGAACACATTTACAGGACAGTATAATAATGCAATGTATTTTACCTTGTGATGATGGTGATGATACTTTGGACCGTGAGAGCTGTAATAGCTTGAGCAGAGTTTGAACACGTGAGCGAAAGCCGGAACGAAGAAGAGCAACAGTTTTAGAAATAACTTCTTTGCTGTGCCAATGCCAAATAAAAATGGAATGACGAACATGAACTTCAGCTTTATTATTTTAATTAGCAGGATTAAGACCAGAAATACCAGTAGAATTTTACTTTGAATCTGTTTCTCTGTGACATAAGATAATCATATTTAGCAAGGATACTAATTTTAATTATTAAATCATGTTTTTAATACTCTTAGGGCGATTGAAAATGTTATAAAAAAAAAAATTAATTTTGTTACAATATTTGCTCGCTTTGCCTTATGTCCCCAAAAATTAGAATGTCGTAGTATTATTAGATGGTCAGAGTTCGTATTACGTATAAAGAAACGCTTAAGCCGATTTTCTCTTTACAATATACCGCAACGATATTTAATTATCGAGGACACAAGCCATGCACTCCCTTTTTTTAATGCTGCAATCAATTCGGACTTACTGATTTTTTTCAAAAATATCCGCCCGTGTTGCTGGTTCTCAACATCGTGCCCATCAAAATCCAATCGTATCAATACCCCGGTATCGTAGACCTTACGTGGACTTATTTTGAAACCGACGCCTTTGCCAAATAAAAATGGTATCTGCAGGTGATAGTCTCTGGTGGCTAAAAATTTAATGGTCTTTCTCTCCATGGCGTGGGTTATTTTCTCCATCGGTGTAAGCAAATCGTTTTTCTCCTCGCTCTCCCCGAGCCTGTCCTCGTCAATTCTGTTGTCGCCGTCATCGCTTTCCGGCAAACTGCTCTTGTGATTCTTGTACGACTTATCTAATAAATTGTACTTAGAGTCGCGCTCGCCGTAGTCGCCGAAATCCAAATTATTTCTGGTCAATTGCAGGCCATCGAAGACAGTCACGTTGTCGCTGTCGAGAAAGACCCTGTCGAGGTAGACGTGAGCATTTTTCCGTATGCAAGAAAAGGTAAACCTTTTGCTGCAATTTTTTAATATTCCTTGCCACAGTTCGTTCTTGCTTTCGCTTGGCGCGAACTGAAATATTTGCGTGTAATTTTGAAGGCCCTCAAAATCAAATGCACTCCCATTCGTTATTGTTAACGAGACAATTGTTAGGAAAACAGGTAGAACTTTGTACATTCTCAACTGTTCGGTATGTAACGTGAGCGTCTAAAAGTGAGTTTCAATCGTATTACATTTTTTTCTTACTTAAATTCACCAGAACGAGCCGCGGCTTCGACAAGGCGACTTCTTTGAAGTTACAATAATCTTAATGATGCACGCGATTCGGGAGGGTTAAATAATACGCAGGTCCGGATAAAGGCACCGAGCTCGACGAAAACGATAATACCTATGAATCGGTAATTTTGTCAAGGCAATATAGGGAGACGTTGATTCAAGCCATGGGATCGTAAATTTCGCGTGCTCCTAATTCCCAAAAGTGTGAATCTTCTTCGAAGGAGGCTGCTACCCAAGGCCGGGCATGGATCCAACGCAGAACAACCAGTTTACACGGTAATTTTCGGGGGCTAACGTACAACGGCCTGCACCAGGTCGCGTCGATAAGCTAATCGTTCGCGTCGAGCGGCTCACATTGATAAATCATTACCGGGGGGCTCTTCGTTCGGAGCGCGAAGGAGCACAGGTTAAGCCGCGCGCGAGCAATCCATACGATCTCCGGTCGAGAACTAAGTCGAGAACTGGTCGAGACCTGCGCTTACGGCGAACGAAGAACGAATTCCAAGTGTGTCAGTGGCCCTCCTACTCTCCGACATCACCGTTGTCGATGCCACACAGCCACGGGAAGATCATTATTTTCATCTCTTGCTTTTCTTTGCGTTGTCTTTTAGCTGGAATTTAATTTTTTTTTTTTCTTCCTTCCTTTTCTTTTTTTTTCTCTCTTTCTCGTCGTTCCTTAAAAAAAAAAAAAAAAAAAAAAAAAAAAAAAAAAATAGAAAATCCTTTATTCTCTTAATTGCTTCTCTTTATTCCTAATTAGTTTCGTCTTGCTCTTGCTCGGAACTGTTTAGCATTTTAAGCAGACTTATGAAACTTTAGAGGCATTTATCGAGAGGCTTATTTGTTTATTCTGCGTACGCACACGCACCACGCGCACAAATAGTACTGTTTCATCTACATTTCTGGATTTCTAAGTATGCACGCCTGTGGCCGCGCTCATACGTACAAGCGACAAATAAATAAATTAAGCTTAAAAATATACCGCAATTGATTTGTCAATCGTTTGCCAAACAATGTATTATTACTGCGCTATGCGTGGCAACAAAATTTCATCTCTCTTTATTAAGGCCTATTATTATTTTTATGAATACTCGACGTATTAATTTATTATTTTGAAAAAATGAGAAGGTTCCTATATGTATATATATATATATATAGAGACACACTTAGGCCATTCGTGTAGATTAACGAAAATTTTTTCCTTACAGGCTCGTTTCAAAGCCATTCGCTTAACTTCTGCCTCAGAAGGTGTATTCTTATAAAATAGAATATTTTATTTGATTGCTCATTAGTAAGAACTATTACAAAAGTAATAAAATGTAATTAATAAGACAATTTGCAATGACATAATTCATGGATTGTATTAGTTGATTAAGGAAGCCAATTAATAATACTGTAAAACTGTTTAGTAACGCGTATCTTGTACTAAAATTTACCATTAATGCCGTGGAAGAGCACGCGGAGATCAAACATTAATTAATGTTATTGAGGTACGTGTACAAAGTGCTCATCATTTACATTGGTGCATTAGCGTTATATTGTGGCCGCAAGCGGACTAATAAAATATTATTATAAATAAAATCGCTGTTGGACGATCGTAATAAAAAACATTATTTAAATATTTAATAATGTCAATGATTTCAAACATAAGTACAATTATTACGAGAAGTAGGCTCTGCCTCGCTTGTCCTCCTTCTACATATCTCTCTCTCTCTCTCTCTGGAAGCCTGCCTCTCGCTCTATAATTTTCACGTCTGTTAGCTTAGAATGATCGGGAGAGAGAGAGAGAGAGAGAGGAGGCCTATTAGAAAAATTATACAATCGCGAGTCCTCTCACGAGCATTCATTGTATTTTACAATTTAAAAGATCAAACAAACACGCGTATTGTCGCTGGCCAAACCGCTAGGATGCATCCGATAAAAGCAATCGGTCGTTCGATAAGAGCCGCCGCCGCCGCCGTCCAGGAGGCGAGTTCGTTAAAATTCACGGTCACTCTTATCAACGAAACGCAATTGCCAAAATCGTTTGATTTTTTTTTTTCGCGCATCGTACGGAATAATTGCTCGGGCGCGGCTCGTCGCGAGGACCTCGGCTTCGCTCGGCCCAATGGGCCCGGCAGCTTTGGGCTCGATCCTCCGCACATAGGAATCGGTAATAAAAATAGAAAATCGTTAGCTCGCGTCATAAATATCAAGGAAGGAGGCAAACGAATGAATAAGAACACTATGTGCTCGCGACGCAACAACGGCCTGTTGAATTACATTGACCTAGAATCAGTTGGGCTGGATAGGTAGGTTGGTTGCCTCCGAGGTCTGTGACCGTTTTTAATACGCGCTCGCGTCTTTCGAAAATTCATTACCCTTGAAAGGTCATCCTCTAGCCAACGGAACTTATCTCACGGGAAAAAATTTCTTTAAAGGGCTTTGAAATTGACCAAATTCTACGATTAGCCAGCGCTCGCTATGCTCCGGCCAGGCTATTGAGTTCTACTTATTTTTTACGCGATTGATCGCGCGAGAGCTCTTTCGAACCCACAAATTTTAAGCCGTCCTCGAGGCCTCTCCTCCTCCTCCTCGCTCCTAATGTAAAAAATGCTTTGGAATCGAGCATTTTACATCATTACCACCCGATCTTTACTTTTCTCCTTACGCCTCTTTCGTTTCAACAATCACCACGGGCAATTTAATTTTACCGATATGCTTGCTTAAAACGATTGGGCGCTTAGCTCTACGCCAACGCTATGGATCCTAATGAAAAATACACCGGGGCGTAATATTGCGTCTCACACTTGGGCAAAGATGATTATCTTACTTTATAAAAATTCAATGTAACGAGGGCTGGCCGCGAACGAGCTTCTTCCGGAGCCAACTGTTAAGATAAATATTTATAGGCGCCTAATTTTTTTTTTTATTTTTTTTTAATACTCATATAGCACTCGCGCGAATTACGGTTTAGTTACGAAGAGTGAAGATTTCAAGTATAGTGTTGTATAAAGAAAGTAACTCTCAACTACTGTCTCACACGCCAAGCTCGTTAATAATTTAACGCACGTAGGGTTTTTTGGTTTTTTTCTTTTGTTTGCTGTTTCTTTTTTTTTTTTTTTTTTTTTTTTGTCTTCCATCGAACAGCTCCGCAGGCTGGAAAAAAAATTCCTAATTAATATTAACAAATTTTTCTAGATCCCTGTGGGCACTCATCCATAATAACGACGCCACTATGAGGAATTGAAACTGGTAACGCTCCACTCACCAATATCGTTAAATTCCTCTTTTTTATCGGGCGCCTCCAATACGAGTTCTTCACACATTAATCTCATTACTCTGCGTAGTTTTATTATAACTGGAAATAATAATCAATTTTTTCGCAAGTTTTGTTGGGCGTAAAGAAACTGCTTTCCCGTTCGGTATTTTAATCTCGATAAAATGAGACCCGATACGCATATTTTAGCTTATTTATTTGTTTTTCCTTCTTCATTCGCTCGATATTCATTCGGTCAATTTCATCCCGTGGCTTCAACGAACGAGAAAATATTCAATAACAATGGCAACGATTTTATGTGGTGTCAATTTATGTATCTTGTATCACGATTTATAACTCACGACACTCAGAAGTATAAACATTATTTCATCAGCTATGCATAAAAATACAATCAATCGTATTATAAAATTTATTATTATTTTTTAAGAATTATTTCTAATTAATGATAATGTTAATAAAAAAATTAGCAATATTTAATTTAATTGTGAGTCAGACAAATGCTAAACAACGAATTATCAGTTAATAAAGAATAATTCTGACAATAATGAAGAAAAGTGCACACTTCGGCTTATGCAATAATAACACGATAAACAAAATAAAATTGTTAATAAAAAAAAGTTGTTTTGTTAAATTTTATTCAATTCTTGTACCCAAACTAGATAACTAAAATTACAGTACTACATTAAACTACATACTAAAATAAATTATTATTACTTTCGAATGCAGTAATTCAAAATTAGCGATTAAAAAATGATGGATATATTCTTTATTCAACAATATAATTGATAAAAATAAGAGTCAGAATAAATGATATCCCATATTGTACATATAAATTGTTGTTTCAACATCTGACTGTATAAAATATTATTCAAATTCTTCAATGGCTTCATTAAAGTGCTAATTATTTTAATTGCTTTTAATATTATTTATACTTTTGTATACGATAATTTATTTCATTAATAAAGGAAAATTGTTTTATTTACAGGAATGTACTCGTTGATTGATTATGTAGATAATTCTTGTATCGTTAATTTACACTCTCGTGTACTTATATTGTTCAATTGAAAATCATGATTTCAGAGGCATTTTTTAATGCTTAATTTATTTTAAAGAAATCGTTGATACGTGGCCAATATGTATATGTTTTATTAATTATGGTACATGGCTTATTTAAATTTCCTAAACGTTCAAGTTACGTGAATTTCCTATAAATTATCGATTAAACGTTGTCGTATCAAGTAGGTATAAACGACATCAAATGTTAGTTTGCGTTGCCTTTAATAATACGTAGTTCAACTATTTTGTTAAACGCTTAATATTCAATTTGTGTGAAAAAGCCAATGGTTTTGACGAGCAGCGATTCCGTCAGTCGGCAAAGTAGAAAAATTTAACGCTGATAACTGACCATTTCCTGTTGTAACTATCAATAGAAAAGCATTGCTACAGTCCGAGGCTCACAACATAGATGTCACAGTAAAAGTTACAGTAACGCGATCAAATGTTTTTTTAATCGATAACTCGTAAAGCAACATTAACGTGTGCTAGATATTTTACATATTTTCAACTGTCATTCACGCTGATATTCGTGACATAACATAATAGTTATATAAGGGCATAGTTTAGTCGTATTGATGAACTTTGAGTCGTTAGATCAATTTTGATTTTATTTATTTATTTATTATAAAGTTAGAATTAAATATTACACTCTCGTATTAAGTACATTTTTAATTAATAAAGCATCCCAAGGGGAATATATTATATCAGGAGCAGGGGTTAAGTTTCAGTTTTATTTACATGAGATTTACGAATTTAAAAAGTACTTCCTTTATAACTTATAATCTAAGTCGCCGCTTAATATTGTAACCATACATGTATATGTATGGTACAGTATTTTGGCGCAATAAAATGAAAAATAAATAATGTATAAATAATGTATAAAAAAAATCACTTCTATCGAATGCATCGTATCATATCGAACTGACTGATGAATTTAACGAAAAAATTTTGTCACTCGGAGTTCCGTAATTAAGCTGCAAAATATATATATATGTATTTTTCCCTTCACATTTTGATTAGAATTCTATGCGCTTGAAAGTTTAATCCGGTTGGTACGAATGCTGGTACGAGGACGTTGTTGAAATTCGCTCGTCGTCTAATGCACTCTTCATTTGGTCGTATTCGTCCAATGCTGCGTGCAAAAAGTTACATTGAAAGTGGATTAAAATTGCTTTACTTCGAAATTCGAGTAATAAATTTGTCGAGCTTTGCACATCTGTCGTCACGCAAAACGCGCTATTGTCAAATATTTGGATTTCCTACACCGGTCAATGAAAAAAAAAAAAAAAAAAAAAAAAAGAAGAAAAAAAGAAAAATAGAAAGCAACAACAACGACAACAGCATCGGTATTACTTCAACGCATATTATATTTATGTGGTTACTCCTCTGCTGCTGGGAAAATCACTGTTCGAACGCCGTCAACGTAGCCGTTGGGGGAGATGAAAAAAAAAAAAAATCCATCGAGACGAGCGCGACAAGCCGGTGGCTGGTTTTTCATCGCGGAATTTACCTTCCTTGGCAATGGCCGGTTGGCCGTCTTTGGAGCTCAGCGAATCGGAGGGGGGCTGTTGGGGAGGGAAGCTCCTGCTCCATCCGACTCCTGCCGCAGCGCCGCTCCCCGAGTAATCGTAGCCGCCGCCGCCGCCTGTTCCTACGGGGCTGGGCGCCGGGACCCCGTAGGAGTCCGAGGGGGAGTAGCCTCCGCATCCGGTGCCGGTGCAGCCCCCGCCGCCGCCCCCGCCGCCGCTCAGCCCGGAGGCGCCCTTGGTCAGGAGTACGATTTCCTTCAGGGAGCCACCTAAGGATCGGTCGTGGGTCAGTCGAGGAGCAAACCTAATTCTCCCTCGGTTCTAAATCGCAAGGCGCGCATAGAATCGATCGTTAATTTGTCAACCTTGGTTGCCGCCGATGCCGGTGCCCGCGCCGCCGAAGCCACCGAACAGTCCTCCCTTCTTCGACATCAGCTGCTGAAGGAGGAGTATCTTCGATATGAGCAGAGATAATCCGGCCATTATTATTCCCTTGATCGTGGCTATGCCGATTAGGCCTGTAACGAAAGATTGGCCGGTCAAGGCACTCCCCAGCACCGCAATAATTATACGATCGAACGTCGTAGCGATTACCCATCATTTTCATCTTCAGTCCTAGAAACATCATCATCATCATTTTCTTGCACCCGCCTCCCTTTCCGCCCTTTTCTTTTCCGCCTTTACCGCCGCCTCCGCCGCCGCCGCCGCCGCCGCCGCCGCCGCCGGTTTTGCCTCCCCTGCCTGCAACGAAGAGCAAAACAATCGATAACAATACACCGAGCCAAATGACACGGAAAATTAAATCGAATCTTCCTGATTAGCGAACGGGTAGATCTCGCAATTAAACATTGAGGGGTAAATTATGTTAGAAGCCAAAGCTCGAAAGCGACCGCTCAAGCTAAAGACTCCGTATTGCAATGGAGAAGTCAATGAATCATAGGGAGCGATAAGTGTATCTCGTATACGTCTCAACCTTCAACGGTGTCCTTATCATCGATCATAATGTCGATTTGGTTTTGCCTTCCCCTCCACTTGGGCATCGTTATTCTCAGGGCGAAGGTATCGAAGAAGTCATCGACAATGGTATCGATCCTCTCCTTGAGGTCGCTCAGCGTCCTTCGCTCCTCCAGCCTGTCGGCCGGCAGCTCCCTCAGCTTGACCAGCTTGACGCTCCTGCCGAGGAGGGATATCTCCCGGAGATGCTCGACCACGTCGAGGAAGCCCGCCAGCCGCTTGCCGACGCAGCGCGGCGAGAGATCGAGGAGGCAGCGGCCGACGTCCTTGGTCGGGAAGCGCGGAAAGTCCTCGGGGCCGCTGCCCCCGAGGGAGGCCCGGCTCCCGTTCAGAGCCGGGACCGTCTTAACGTCTATCCTCAGGCCGTTGCCGCGGTAATCGAAGATCCGCCTCTCCAACTTTTGGACGCTCATAGCCTGGACGCCCCGCGGGCCCCCTACCCGCCATTGGCACTGCAGCAGAGCCGCGATCGCCCCGAGCAGGAGTATCGCCCTTGAGCACGATCGAGACATGTGTGCCGGGTTACCCGGGTACCTTTGGCCGGGCTCGAAGTCGATTGCGCGATGCGAGCTCGGGGCCGAAATTCCGAGTTGCCGGGAGCACTGAAAAATAACGACGATGTCCTCGCGATGGGACTCTTATACCACGCATCGGCGCTTTTATACAAACTAATACTGTACCGTTTTAAATGTTTTGCGGTGCTCTTGTCACGACTTCTATTAGGAGGCGTAATTTTTACAAAGGGTGGGCGGGACGGGGGGGGGCCGGGAATAAAAAAAAACAAAAAAAAAATAAAAATCAAACAACTCGCGAAGATGAGCATCGCAATAATCGCGGTATTTGTGCGCAAGGTGTGCCAGATTTCAGCCTCGGGCATTGGTCTCCGGGTTGGGCGCATTGTTTTATCCTGCGTTATTATAATGGCAGGATCCGTTTAAGTGAAATCTTACCGGTGTATTGTTTTAATAAGCGCCTGTCCAATTAAAACTAAAGCATACGCACACGGACGACCACGAAGTAAATACATAGAATTATAATCCGTACCTTTTAAGAATTTCGCACATTTGTTTACTGACTTTCAATCAAAGTAGCATAGAATACAATGAGATTCGGGTAAAGAAGCCAGAGAGGAGTTTCCCGCGCGCATAATTTTTGTTTCTTTTCGCATTTAATTCCCATTGAAAAGAATCAAATTTCTTAACTATAAATAAATAATAATACATTAACCCATATAATTCATTCGATAGGACGCGTTGGTAAATAATTTACAAGCTTTTGCAAGAACGCGCTCATTGCTGTAACAACGTGTAAATCTTCAGAAGCTCGTTTGGATTAGCAAAGGATTTTATGCCTTATTATTAGTTGCATTGTTATTGAGCCTCAAGAGTGGATAAGAGATCAAAAGGGTTGTAATTTTTTAAAAGGATGCTTATCTTTGGAAGAGAGGCCCTCTAATATTATTAACTTACGGCCGATCTCTTAACTGACAACGTTTACGTTTGAAAATGTAAATTTATCATTTGCGATCGATTGCGTAAGTCACCTATAATCATACGTCTAAGGGATCCTGTAAAATGGATTCCATGCGCATGGAAAATTAAATTTCATAGTAAGATACTTAAGTTGGTAACTGCTTTATTAAAATATATCAAAAAAAAAAAAAAAAAAAACGCTTGATAAAATTCAATGGGTTGAGGGACGTAAGGAATTAAGAAACTTCGAAGACATTACAAATGCTATGACCTTTGTAAAGCTGAATATTTATTTATTTTTTTATAAATTTAAAAATGCACAATTAATCATCGCCACGAAGCTTGGTAATTTTTGCTCGTTTTCCAATTGCCCTTGAGCCTAATACACAATAGTACGGTTTAGCGTTGAGTCGCTTTACATAGTACATTTACATTAAAGGACAACCCGATGCTAATAACTGCCGTTGTTGGTTTTAAAGCAATTTTCCAGCAGCCTCGTGCAATTTATTATCTGCTTAATTTTTTTTTTTGACATTCATCGAGTTCGTATTTTGTAGCCTTGCATACACATCAAGCTGCATCAATATGAGCAAACAATCTTTGGTTGCGTGCATTTAGCTATTGCGTACTAATCAGACAAGTTCGCCAAGTCGCGTCGCGCTTCCTTTGTAAAAAAAAAAAAATACACCCTTCGGAAAAGCGAATTACGCATGGATCGCAATTCTCTTACCCGCGATAAACGAAAAATGTCTCTCCACCATCGGATGAAAAAAAAAAAAGAAACTTGGCGCGTATAAGATTGCTTTGATACCCGCGCCTTCCTTCCAACTATCAACAGGTGCATCGTCGCACCGTCGCCTCGTCGGGAGAGCCGCGGGAAGGCCCGAGGAACCTTAAACGCAACGAAAATCGATCGCGCTACTCGTATTGTCGTCATCGGAATGGAGGCTCTCGCGCAACCGTGCAGTGGCCTTAAGATTCAGCTCTCGGCCAATAGAGTTGGCCACCGAGTAAAAAGTTCAGCGGATGGAATAAATTCGCGGCGGCCGTGGTAAGAGAGCCGAAATCGACGCGTCGCCTTGGCCCGATGACTCGCTCCCAAAGGTAACGGACGATAATTAGCGAAGGCAGGGGCCAAGGAGGAAGAAGGGGAGAGGGACGACGGGCCGCGGCTCATCCCGAGGCCCAGTGCTCGGGGTCGGGGTGGACGGGCCCGGTTAAATCGAGGGCAGGCCGCGGCCGTCGGCCCGGGGCCCGCCGTATTTGCCGAGGGCCCAGCCAAGGGCCTCGGGGTGGAGGGCCAGGGACCTGCCGTAGGGCCCGCCGTAGCCGTGATGCTCCTCCGAGCTGTGGCCGTGGCCCCCCGAGTAAACGGGCTTGCTGACTATCTCGTAGGTGGTCTTCTTCTCCTCGCCGCTCGCCAGGGACTTGAGGCCCACTATTACCGAGAGCATGAGGGCCATCAGGCCCGTCATGAGGGCCTTGCCCGCGAGCATCGCCAGAGCACCGAAGCCCAGGGCCCCCAGGGTGCCCTTCATCATCATCAGGCCCGCCATCAAGCTGTGCATCCCGTGCTTGTCCTTCTTGCGGCCTGCGAATCAAGCGGGGGCTTTTTTTTTTTTTTTGCTTCGCTGGATCACTCGGGGCCGATCGAGCTTGCGACGCGAGTCGTGGCATTGCCGTTTTGAATTCGGGCCGACCTGCGCTTTGGGAGGGAATTTTTCACAAGAACGATTGGAATGAATTAATGACGAACCGAAGACTGCGCAAGGGACTGCAATAGTGTCATTTACGAGTAAGATAAATATTACCGGTGAATTTCAACTTTATCCTATCGTTATGGGAAATTCGGTAACTCACATGGCTCGCGCGATCTCATTCAATTTTACGCCAAACTCGGACATATCGATTATTGTGACTTGATCCTGCGTTTTTTTTTTTTTTTGGTTTTTTGTTTACATTTGCATCAATTTAAAATTTGTGATTATTTGCAAATAATACAAACAAGACGGATTACTTTTTTATTGGATGCTATTTGCCTCGGTACTTTTAAACGCCCCCTGCAACGCATTCGAGTTTATAGTAAAATTGAACAAACGGACGCGTCTCTCTAAGTTGAGGAGATTTCAAATTTTACCTACCACCCACTGCGTTCTCATTCTTAATAATTTCAATTGATTTTTCGAGACAGTCTTCTTATCTTTTCATTAATTTTGTTTGCAAGACATATCCCAATTCCCATTGATTTGAGTAAAACTTGAAACAACGATAACAGGGGGCACAATTGTTCATCGGGCGAATCGCTACTACGAACCAGTTTCGGCATCGCTGTCCTGTTGGTCAGCGAGTCCCAGCTGTTCCAGTGCCGCCAGGTTGAGGTTCCTCGTGGCCTCGAAGGTGCGCGGATTCAGGGTGACCTCGACGGGCTCGAAGAGCCTTATCGAAATGGCGTGGCTATTTAAGTATGCGCCAATTTTGTGCAACAAAAAGGCATCGACGCGCTTATCCACGTCGTGCGGAAAGTCCCGCGCGAGATTTGCTATGACATCCGATGCCGGAACTACGACCGAACTATTCTGCTTCACAACGGAGACTCCGGGAAGTATTCCTAAAAAATTAACAATAATATCAGCGCGTGCATGCGCTGCCTCGATTCAAATTTAACTTTATCGATCTTTTTTTCACATTAGATATTTACAATTTTAGGCTCGAATTGCAAATGCCACTCGTAGGTTTAGCGGCATTAAGGGGCTTAATGGAAATCTATCGTAATTGTCATTGTATTTCAAAACAAAAAAAAAAAAAATAAAATAATACAATTACTTGTAAATTCATTGAGTTAGCCGATCGTTCGTTACTTTTTAACGGAAAGAAATTTAACCATAAATCAATCTCTCTCTCTCTGTCCGTTATTAATTATTTTGGTAAAATGGAAGAGAAATTCCATAAAATCGATCCACTCTCCCTCGGGGTACGTCAAAGCATCACGACTCGTGACTGTCGTTAGCGCAGTCCGCACCCTTATACCGCCCAAAGACGATAGGCAACAAATCTCGCGGCCGATTGATCAACGTTGCCGATTAACAATAATAATAATGATGATGAAATCCAAAAATTACATACCAAGATCGTCCTGCTCCGATAATCGATCGATAAACGAAACGACGTCGAGCTTCAAGCATATGGAATTGTAAGATTTGTCGCAGTCGCTTTTCAAATTTTCAATCATCGCAACGTAGGAGGAGGAGGAGCCCCTCGTACCCTGTCCGGCCGATTGGGCGCTACCCGGGCCCTGGCCAATATCGGCCCTAACGCGGCCCGCGAGCAATCCAGTCTGCAGGATTAGGATCCTCGTCCAGAGTGCCAGGCCCATCGCTGTGCCGAAAGGCCGACGAGGCGGAGGAACGAGAAGCGTAAGTAGATGAGGCAGAGGGCGGAAGGACAGGCGAATTGGGGGGGGGGAAGGAGTCGAACACCAGACCGGGAAAAACAACGCCGAGGCACTGGAGGCCGTATCAAAGCCGCTGCACTATATATAACGACTGGCCGGCGGCGGTATTTTAGACATGGTCCTTTTTCCCTTTTTGCGCCTCCGTTGCACACGTACACAACTGCACTCGGGGCTTCTGGCCGCCGGTGGTGCCTCGGCTTCCCAGCTCGATGGGAGCTCTCGGGCGTATTGCATCAGTGCCGGGGCGGTGGGGGCTGGGGGGGGGGCGGCAACGAAACAAGCGGCAACCGGTGTCAAATAGAGCGCGGAGAGCTCGAACTTCAGTCAAATTTGCAAAAACTCCCCGGGATAAAAGAGGCTTGAAGAATAATCCATTAGAGTAATTGGCCGTGGATCGATCGCGCTTGGCTGATCTCTCCTCTGCCGGAGGAGAGATTTTCTCTCGCGGCCGCTACCGGCCCGATGATGCCATTGCCTCCAGCCCCCCGCTGCCCCCGCTCCGGCGGGCCCCGGCTCGCCTCTAACTTTACGAGCCTTTTCGCGCCCGCGACCGATACCATTTTACTCCGCTGGATCCAAAGGCTGCCGAGCCGATTTATCGCCGCTCGGGAAGCTGCGCCTGTTCTCCTCGCGCCCGTTATTATGGCCGCTTAAAGAGTAACTTGTACTTTAAACGTCCTCCTGCTGACTATTAATATTTACAACGCCATTAATACACGCGGCGTTAAGTTATACGATAACATCGTGCCAACACATCGACGTTAACATTCTCATGTTCATTCCTAAGGCCTTAATAATGACCTTTCTATTTAAAATTTACGGCTCCAATGATGCCGAGCAAAGCTTCATTTGCAAGGTTAATACGACAAGCTTGTATCGAGCTACATATCGAGTCCTGTCGATGAATTAATCGCGCGATGATAACGCAAACAAGAAATAGAATCATTGATCGTTAAATTTATACCCTAAGATTATTGTACATTACTACAATATTTGTAATAATGATAATGTATTTCTTATTGATAATGAGTGAAAACGCGAAAATCAGAATGTGAAAGATTGCTTTTAAGCGATCAATTGTCAAGATGTTCAAAAACAGGAACTCAATTATATAAATTATTAAAATATAAATTATTTCTTACAATTCCAATAAATAAAAATAAATAAGTAAAATTTCATAAATTGCATTTCTTGTATAGAATCCATTATTGATGCTTTCATTAAACGCGATATTTTGTGCTTATAACGCTTATGAGTTTTATTCGGATAATTTGAGCAACTTATTCGAAAAAGGAAGTTAACTTTTATTGGTTTTGCGCATTAAAATACCGTCTACATAAATTACATTTAATCATAAAATGAAATGAGCCATTTACTCCAGATCTTCCAGTTGCTTTATTAAGATAAAAAAAAAACTAGCTGAAAAAAAAACTAGCTGAAAAAAAAATTAAAAATTTAAAATAATACATAACCTGAATAACTGTTTAACTGTTTGGCTGAATTTATCGTACAAATTAAAAGACTTGGATTATTTTTACTATCAATCCGGTTGAAACTGACCACAGATTTGCAAAATAAAATCGCGGCTCTAAGCATTGCGTTTTAAATAAATTACATTGTCGATAACGAGCGGTCAATTAAATTAAATTAAATTTAAAATTAGTTTACAAATACAATGTAAATTACTTTACTTTGAAATCAACAATATTTTCAGTTGGCATGAAACTTAACGGGAAATCGAAACGAAAATAATCGAATCGTTCATTATTAAGAAGCTACTGTAAGTTAGCATTATTGTAATATATAGAAATGCGTTTTTGATAATTTAAGGCTTGTGCGCGACATAAGAAGTAGCATTGGTCGATTGCACTTTTAAAAAGGGAGGGAAATCGATTATTATGCAAAGTATTACGATGGATTAATTTTATTCAAAGCTGTTTCCAAAATAAGGTAGGCTCACTCAACGTGAAATGCTGGTCTTTAATTGAAATTTCTCGTGCCGAGTAATAAAGAGGATTGTGCGCTTGTATTAATATTTTCAATTTGAATTTATACTGGCATTAAAAAAGGAGACAGGAGAGGGAGTCCCTCCCGATCCACGCAACGAAAATAATTCCTTATCCAATAGCCTCAATCTACTATTTATTCGCTAATAAACTCATTGCGAAGCGTACAAAATCAGCAGACGATTGTCTTCGCTTAGATGAAATGTCGTCGGGCGATCGGCTGCATCATTGAGTTTGGTGGGATTCACCACTAGATGACCAGTGCCAAAATACAGTTATATCCGCTCTTGGACGGTAGACGTAAAAGCGACTTGCGACCTAATAGTTTAAATTGCCGAGGCCTCGACTTTGTTCTATCCATCAACCCGAGGCCGTCTCCTCGCTAAGTGTTACCTTTGACTGCTGCTCCTCTCTGCCTCTCTCTCTCTTAACAATTTTTCCGCAATGTCGCATTCTAATACATTGCAGTTAGGCGCTTCTTTTCGACTCGTCAATCCTCGACGCCACGGGTGCTTTGCCGGAGAGAAATTCTCAATGCTTGGCTAAGCCTCGGCGCGGGAGCGTTTCTACCTTTGATCGTCGATCGAGCCCTTGCCAATCGCCATTGGAGGCTTTTCCCTTTCGATGGAATTATTCTCGATTGCGCACTCTTTAACGCCATTCTAATCCTCGGGCCTTTTCGGCCTATCGCCCTTCGCCTTCCTCCATTAGGTCTTCGCAATAATCGACGGGCGACTTCCGTTATTACAGCGTACAATCGCACGCTCAAAAGCAAACCTTACACGGATTATTTATAGAACGAAAAAAAAAAAAAAAAAAAAACAAAAAACAAAAAATAAAAATAAAAATAACGCCATTATCGGGTACCCATAAAAGACAGTCGTGTCGGGAAAAAACGCAGTCGAATTGTTATGTCCAGGAAATGTACTGGAATACGATTTCATACAGATTTTTCTACTATTGTATCTAAGAAAATGAATTTCCGTTTAAATCATAAACATTCCGAGTGAATAGCAGTGGCTTAATTTTTTATGTAATTTTTTTTTGCAGTCAGGGACCTTACACAGTTAACTTTAATAACATTTTTTCCCCCATTGGTATTAATAATTAGGCTTGATAAGAAAATTTTAATATTAAAAAATTAAAGTAACAAATATTAAAACTTTTACATTAAAAGGCGAATTTATTATGAAAATACTGCAGCCGTATAATAAAAATTTAAAGAGATTTAAGTGTTTCCTTTAGACCATAAATTTTCTAAAAAAAACTCAAGGATACTAATTTTAACGGTTTAGTCTCTGTTTAAAATAGTATTAATTTTACACTTATACGAAAACGGGATAATAAAAATTAATTTTTTCACGGTACTAATTCCGGTAATACATTAAATACCAAATATTAAAAAATATCGGTCTATACTCTTAAATACCAGTAATGTGATAATAAACTAATTGAGAACAATTTTGTTATTAATCAATGAATTAGTAGAGTAAAAAAAAATTATCATTCACTTCCGAGTATTTGTTTAAAATGCATGCATCTTATTGGCTCAAATAAAATACAAAGACGTAATTAATTTATAAAAAAATCTATTTGAAATTAAATAGCAGCTTATAATTGACTATTTGTTAAAGAAAAAAAAAAGTTTAAATATTCGAAATTTAAAATAAAAGTGTTTTGTTACTTCTTAATTGCGATTTGGGAACAGTGATGAATTTTAATTATTCTAATTTTTAATTAGTTTTATTTAATTCATCCATACAATAAATACGTGGATGGGCTAATATTTAATTGATGTTGATGATTGATTGGATTTTCCGAGTTTAATTTATTATTTTACGCCATATTACGTTTGAAAATAAATTTTATAAAACAGATTTTGGTTGTTTCTTGACTAAAAGAATTTGAGTAATTTATATGCGAATTTTGATCATTGTAAATATAATAATTATTAAACATTTAATTAACAATATCTCTAAATTATATCCCTTTAACGTAGATTATCTGCTATACAAGTTTGCAAAGCAGGTTGCATAATCAAAGGGTACAAGTAGAAAGTTTTAAGAAACGGAATTACTTTTACGTATTTATTTTGTACATGAAAACTTTTTATCAATTATGAAATAAAGTAATGACGAAATAATAAAAATAAGTATTTCCTAATTAATATTATCTCTATGTATGTACGTTATTATTTTTGTATGCATTGTGAGCTTCGTTGAAAAAAAATATGAATCGAATTTGTGTAACTTACTTATTGAAAAATTAATTTATTAAATTATGACAACAATAGATAAGTTTTTGCAAATCAATTTACAAGATTAGAAATTAATTATTTCAATTAAACGATACGTTATAAACAGTATAGTTCGAAGTTATTTGATAATCTATTTGCGAATATTTTTACCTGCAGGTGTTAAGAAATTATAAACACAATTTAAGTAAAAAATTTTGTTTAATAAATTTACAGAGATACATAGAAACATAAAGTATTGAATTTTTAATTTATCGTCACTCTAACAATGTAAGTAATTTTACAGTTTTTTTAATTTGATTTTTCGCTCTCCTAGTTGTTTTGCAATTATAAATACTATAAGTGCGCCAAAAGAAAATTGCATTTTACTTAGTTAAACAATTAATCGTTATAGATTAAAATATTGTACATTGTACGAAATCACGTACTCCTAATGCCATTTTCTTCCCTTCGTAAGTCAGTGAAAATTATGAAATTATCAATAATTATTGTAAAAAAGTAGGCTCTTATCCGACCGCATCGTTATTAAATGTTAAATATTTTTAAGGAAATGCTTTTGGCAATAATTAAATTTAAGGAACATCGATGAGATGTGCGTGAGAACGGTGCGCCGTAGCCTTTATTTTATAACGAAGAAAGCCAGTGATTTCCATTAATTTTTAATACAACATCGGGCAACGAGAGAGGAATCCTCAAGTCGACTAAGCTTACAAATAAACAACGGAATACGATTGTAACACTTGTAAAAAAGTTTCGAGCAGCGTAGTAAAGTAAAGGGGGGAGGGGGGGAGGGGGAAAAAAAAAGTAGTGGTACATTTTGAATGATATTTGACTCATAAATAAAACATGTATGTTAAGTTATTTAACAGTTAATTTAAAAAGATGACACGCTGTTGGTATTCTAAATAATTAGCCTCGGCTTCGTGTCCGCTTGTAATATAAACGTTTGTCTCCGAATCGCCTGTTGCTACACGGCCTGTGCGTCAATCACAACTGATACCGTTAATTATTCCGCTCCTACTTTCGTGACACGGGGTCAAGTCTCCCACTCGGGAGCCCAATGGCCCACTGACCTTTAAACGGGCGGTGGGAGAAAAGCAGCCAATGATGATCAGTTTTTCCCCCCAACACACGTTTGACCCATTTGTCTAATTATGTATAAGAGAGCCTCGTCCTCTCCCACCAAATCATCGACTTTCATTCCACTTTTTGCCTTAACGCTATTTACTCGCTGTAATCCGGTTTCTTTCCCTTTCTCTCGGAGGCATTTCAAATGCATTTTAACTGCTGGTAAAAAGTATTAGCCATAAGTACAAAACGGTGTTGGGCCTTTCCCAACCTGGATTCATCAAGTCACTTGATTTTCTCTCTATCTCTCTCTCTCTCTCTCTCTCTCTCTCTCTCTCTCTCTCCCTCTCTCTCTCCCTCTCTCCAAAAGCGACTGTTTGATTTTAGAAATTCAATAAAGCATTTGCTAATTCGTTCGTCAATGCTTGAGGATATTATTGAATAATCCTTTATACGGACGCTTACTTTGACATCGTGTGTGCAGGGAGTTGGAAATTTTTCGGTTCTTTTTTCTCCCTTTTTTCCCCATTTTTTTTTTTTTTCCAAATAAATATATGAGAATCTACGATTGACAGTTCGGATAATTTAATACATTGAAATTAGGAAGAATGAGTAAAATTACTATAAGCTAGTTACTACTGTACATGATTTTAAACGAAATATTTAAATTCTTCATCGTTATACATTGCAAATTGCTTTTGTTAGTTGTTTATAACGAAACTTTTAAGGACATTTTATAACAAAAGATGGTCTTTATACGAAACATTTGTAAATAGCATTTAATATAACATTAGACTCTCAGATCTGAAAATTTTAGATATAAAAGATATTAATAAAACGAAACTCTGTTTCTAGTCATAATGATCATCAAGTTAAGAGAATAATAAAAAATGTGGTTAAATTTTCTTAAAAAAAGGATCGTGTAATTTTTTAGAGACCGAATTTCATATAATATAAATAATTAAATAAATGCATATTTAATATTCAATAATTGCGTATCGAAGATTTTTGCAATATTTATGTTAATTTTTTGCAAGCATGTTAGTGTAATACGTAATTTTTTAAAAATATGACAATTTATATATAAACGATCGATTAAATGTATATTTACGTAAATACGCCATCAACATCATTATATCATTTGTTTTTTTATTTTTGCTGGAATTTACGAGGCGAGTATTTGGGTCGTAGTAAACTAGTAAATGGTTTATTATTATTTTGAGAAAGCTAATTGAGTAATGATTTACATATATATGAAAAATTGTAATTAATTTTTAGAAAATTAATACAATATCCTTGAGTTTTTTAAAACATTTTCATAAGGTAATTTGAAACCTATTTGTTTTATTTAGCATGTACAATTTAAGCGTACGTATACAATAAAGTGTACAAAACTTTCGTGGAATTTTGTTAATAAACAATTGTAATGAATTTTTCATATTAACGCTAATCCAATGGGATAGTTTTAAATTCTGCGCCTATAGCTGAGAATTTAATCATGTATCAATACTTAGGATTTGGCGAGTATGAAAAATATTAGTCAATTTTCGTAGATAATTATAATCAACTCAATACTTTTTATTAAATAAATAAATATACATATATATATATAATATGTAAAAAGAATATTAAACGATTGCTTATCTCTTGTCCAGGAGCCGAGTCCGATTCTATGCATCGGAAGAAATACAAATGAAAATATTTCTTCGAACTGGTCTGGGCTTAATGTCGTTAGAATTTGACCTATGAAATATTAATAAGCAGCCGACGTTTGTGCATTCGGAGGGTACTTGGGAGCACAGGTGAAACTAAGTACGATAATACAACGACCAATGGCAATTCGTAGAAAAAGGCCATCGGAGAGCTCGCGTCGTTATTAATCAGCCAAGATCTTACCGTTCATCTCGGCGGCTTCCTGACTCTTTCCCTACATCGGCCGGCTCGAGAACGGGGACTCGGCTTAATCTTTATCGGCCATCCGCGAGTCAGCGCGAATACCCTGCCGTCCCCCCCCCTCCCCAACGCCTGCGCAGCCATCGGCAGATTCTCCTCGAGCTAATGGACGAGCGAGTGGACGCTTATGGCCTTTGTCCCCGGGAACGGGGGTCGGTCGGCATTACATCGAAAATGTCCCGGCGGCTCGCGGATCGCAAGGGGACGATCCCAAGCCGCCCGGGGCGCCGACGACGAGGCCAATCCTTAGGGCTCGGCCTCGCGCCCCTCGACTCCGGAGTCGGAGTCGGAGCCCCCCTCGGGTTCAAAGAGAAGCGCGGGGCCTCGTCGGCGCGCGAATAGCCACGGGACCGCGAGGGAGTCGCGCGCTCCTCCGGGTGCCTGCAGTTGGCGCCACGGGCGGCATCCGGGGATCTCCCGATCGAGCTGCCGGCGCGAGAGGAGCCGGAGGATCGCCCGCGGAGAAAGGGTACGACGGGGAACGACGAGGAGCCGTATTTTTTTTTGTTTTTCCTCTCTCTCTCTCTCTCTTGAGGCCTTCCCCGATCCTCGGGCAACGCGGAGCAGCGGCGTTTCGAGGACGCGCACTCGGACGACCGTAGGCGGGAAACGGGATCGGATGCCTCGGGGGGTCGACGCGTTGCGCGGCTGGCCAAGTCCGGGGCGGAGTCGATTCGACTTTGGCTCGGTCGGTCGGAAGCTCCGCTCTCCCCCGTACGCAACGAGATGCCGAGTTCGCCCGGAGCGAAGCCGAGGACCCACTGGTCGGCCCGGTCCTCCATTAGCCGATGGCCCCAGTGGCCGGGACTTACAGGGAGTACGGGATCGTCGAGTCGTCGGGGAAGCAGGGAGACGTCGTCCGGCTCGAGGGGAGGGATCCTGCCGGCTCTGGGTAAGCTGGAGGAAGCAATCGATTTCGGATGAATCCGAGGGTGGTAAAATGGTGGGGAGAGCCTCGACGAGGAGACCATTCCGGTCTTAGGCTGAACCTGATTTTTTCAAGAAAGAAGAGAGGCTGCCTCGCCGGGGCCGGAGCCACTGCCGTCGGAGCATCGATACGCTCTCGCGGAGAGCTAAGTGAGCCTCCACCCCCCCACACACCCACACCCGCGGGCACGTCTGTGCACCTCATCGAATAACGACGGTCGGCAATGTCCAAAAGCACGAGCGCCAGCCTCGTTTCTCGGGTGGGGGAGCGCATCGGGACTGGCGGGGGGTCGTCGGCGGGAGCGAGGCCGGGCTCAAAGAGCGGAACCGCCGCGGTCGTCGAGCACTTCCGCGCGCGTACCCGAAGGCTACGGGGACGAGCTTACGGGCTCGGTTTTTTTTTCACCCTTTTTCAGAGCGAGGGATGCCGCGACGCGGACTCGAGCCGACCGGCGAAGAGAGGCCCGCGGTGATTTCCGAAAGGCAGGAGGGGAGCTTCCTCTAGGGGATCCGAGAGGACCCGCTATCCCATTCTATACGACCGGTGTAGGGTAAGGACGGGGAAGGGGGGGCGGGGCTCGATCGGAGAATCAGCGAAGAGGAGCAATTTGTCGGGTTAAAAGTTAAAACGCGTCCGTTCGAGGATAAGCTTAAGATGGAATTGACCAGCGAATGCAGCGGGGGCCCACGGGCAGAAGTCGCCCGCGGAGGGGGAATCAGAGGAGCGTCGGGGCCTCTTCCGCGCCGCGAGTACCGCCGCTATCGCGGCTAAGAGGAAGTTTTTGCAAGCGTTTTGCGGCTTTATACGCGGTTATTGTTGCTTCCCCCGAGCGCGGCGTCTGGTATTAGGTTTTTTTCTTCTCTCTCTCTCTCTCTCTCTCTCTCCTCCTCCCATCGGCAAGAGATTCCCCTCGCTCGAAGAGGGGGCATAATTAATGCAGACGGAAAACTAATAGCGCGGTGGCCGTTAATGGGGGCGCGCCTCTTTCTCGCAGTGTCCCGATACTTTTAACTGAATTTCTTAATTTCGGTTTTTACATTGACTTATAATACGCGAGGGCCAAAATCAACTTTAAAGGGCCATAGATGGCGATTAAAATTAACGAGTAAGCGAGCTTTATCGAGCAATTATTCAGAGTTCGATTTGTACTGGTTGCTCTCAACGCGAATCGTTGACTGCTAGGCTTAGTAAACCGAATATCATCACGGAAATTCATTCCTTTTTATGATCTGTTGAACCGTTTACGATCTCCTATTCTTCGTATACATTCCCTCGAATTCTTCGGTCTTTGTTAAACAAACTCCTGACTGATGAATCTTTAAGCTTGTGATCAACTGTTCATTTTTTTTTTTTTTTTTTTTTTTTATACAATTTTATATCAATCTTTAAAATGTTGTACTAATAAATTATCTTTTCGTAATAAAAATGTGTCTTGTATACAATCGTTCGCAATATTATTTGTAGCTTTATAAGTTATATTGTACGTTTATTTGTAATGGCTTGAAATAAATAATACGATAAAATAGAATATTGGTATTTTTATATTAACAATAATAGTAATATAATAGTAATTGAATTAAATGTTTGAGGAAAATAATAACTTTTTGATTAACTTAGAGTATTAGTACATTGATTCAAGCACTCAGTATGAACTTAAATATCTAATTAAAAACGTGTAAATCGTCGTTAATTATATGCCTTATGTTACTGGCTCGGGTAAAATATATTTTTTTTTAAAGTATTAGTATTAGATATATTTTATTTTGTAAAAAGATTATTTTATATGTACTTAATATATCATTATTGTACAAACATACTTATAAAAATTGTATGCAGTGCTAAAATTGTGTTACATATGTAACAATTACATTGTTTTGGTATTGCATTTTGTACATTTACATAGGCATTGCATTGTAGTTTTCGTAAAAGTATATTATTAATTTTTAAAATAACGTCGTGACGTATCGTATAATTGTGCTTTTTTATGGCATGTTCTTATATCTACATAAATTTTTTTAAGCGATTTGTTTTGTGCGCGTCTAAAATGTTTTTATACATAGTCTTCCGTAAAATATAGTTATTTAATTTTAACCAAATAATGCAATTTAGCGAATGTGTCGTCCTATTGATAATTTACATATTTCATTTACTAGTGCAGAATATACCAATACGTTAACGTACATAAGGCTAAGGATTTTTTTCGTTAAAATATTTCAAATCTTCATTACTTAAATTTACATGCATATTAAATTATTTTTTTATATGTGCGTATATTTATTAAAAAATAAATTGTCTAATTATTTATATCACTTCAAAAAGCCAATGCATAATAATATTGTTATTTCTTTTAAAATAAAAAATTTAACCATTTCCCGTTCTCTCAGAATATATATATATATATATATATATATCAATTGAGGACAATTATTTATTTATTTATGACTGAAATTACCAAAATATTTTTTAATACTATTCATTGATGATGAAATTATCATACGATAGATATAAAAATACAAAACAAATTAACATACAACTAAATAAGTAAATATTCATTGAAATATCACCAGACAGTTTGTTGTGAAATATTAAAGAAATTAAAAATTTTAAAATTACATAAAGTATAATGTGCAAATTATGGTTTATTAAACGTATAAGTAATTTCGACTACTTTTTATTGGTTTTACAATTTTCAATAAATAATAAGGAGTAATTACTAATATCATGAATGTAGGGAAAGTTAAAATATAAATATGTAAATAGTTAACGGCCTCTAATTAGTTGGTTATCAATTTAAAAGCATTTTTATAATTGAAGGTAGGCAGCTACTAAATATTAGTCAAGCTATGTTCCAGTCGAAGCATTTTATTTAGCAGTTACGTTTATATTAATGACAACAATAACATCATTATCGATGAATTAATTTGTAACGGCTAACATAAATATTTTCGAGAATTTTGTCAACATTTCAAAATCACATGTATTAAAAAATATATATCGCACCGAAGATATATATCACAAATGTATAAAATACAAAAAAAAAAAGAAAAAAAAATCTTATTCAACAATCCAATGATTAGCTTATAAATTAAATAAATTCCATGCGTCGACATTAAGTTAAAAAACTTTTTAACAAAGAAGCAATTGCCCGCATTATTCTGAAATCTCTGTAAATCTCTGGTACCAAATTTACGAACGTATTAAATTATTAGCAGATCTTAAAACATGTATCAATCGATTGCTCACCATTGACTCTTGTGATTATATCGTTCCTTTAAAGCTTACAACTTCCAATAATTATGTAGTATTTAATATAATATATATATAGTAAAAATCTTGTCCACGGGTAAATAACTATGGCAACAATTAGCAACAATTCAAGATAATGGCAAATAAAGAGCAAAAGCGTCCCGCGTCAATGAAGAATCGAAAGGTCAAGAGGGACAATGCAATGGCCATTGTTGTCGAGCGGGGGAAAACAGAGGGAAAAGACGCGGGCCTCCTCGGGAATCGGCCTGTACGTAAATGCGCCAGGCGATACTCTTGGTAAATCGCATTCGCGGCGAGCCTCCCCTCGAACGCATCCAATAAATAGCTTAAGGTTACTTTATCGTAATAAGTTGGGCCGAGTGGCCGCGTAAAATCGCCAGCGGTCCGCCAGCGGTCGAAGGACGGCTCGAATCAACTGGCGCCGAGGTAAGTCGGCAGCTGAGCCGCGTAGGCCAGGAGAGGGGCCTCGGGCTTCTCCTCGAAGCTCCTGTAGTACCTTTGGCCCTGGGCCCCCGAGCCCGCGGACCAGCCTTGATTGCCGTCTATCCAGGAGCCCTGGACGGGACCCTTGTTGAATATGCCCCCGCCTATGCCGCCGAAGCCGCTCCCTATGCCCCCGGCCGAGCCCGCGAAGACGCGCTGGAGGGCCAGGATCGCGGCTATCAGCAGGGCTATCTTGCCAACGAAGAGGGCCTTGGCCGTGAGGAGGGCGAGCCCGATCACTATCATCGGTATCAGGGCGAAGATCTTTATCCCCGCGGCGGCGATGAAGGGCAAGATGATCTTTTTGATTTTGGCCCGGCCTGGAAATTCAGTTCGTTACCCTAGGTTTGAGCTCGTCGGCCTACCGAGGGCTCGACGATTCCTCGCGGTCTCTCTTCAAGGTCGAGGGCCGCTCGCGTCGCGCTGATTTCTCTCGAAGCGAAGTTAAGTCGTCGGGATTCGACCGAGTGCGAATCGCGTGATTCTTTGGCATTTTTGGCAATTCTTTTACTTCGCGCATCGCTGATATTATTTATTCGGTGGGTAAACATTGGCTAATCGTTATCGATCGAACAATTGCTTCCGCTTTCATCGTGAAAGAGCTTATCGAGAGCGGAAGCTACGATGCTCGCCGGTCGGGTGAATTTATCATTGCGAGCTTCGTCGAATGGTTTTTTCTTCCTTTGTTTGTTCATCAATTCACTTTGATTCGTAAGCACGAACGAACGGTTACAATGGATAATAATAGGTATGATTGGTGCTAGGTATAGATCAACATACCTTCTCCAAGACTGCGCAATCCCTTGGGTATGTCGATCTTCAAGCTATGGCTGTTTAAAAATGATACCGCAGATTCCAGCATCATTGTTGCTAATTTTAAGGTTCTGTTCGTTGCGTCACGGGGTAATTCGCTCAGTGCTTCTGTCCCTGATTTTAGAGATTTTCCATTACGATCGACTGGAAGCGAAAATTTTGACAATTGTGCTTTTAATACATTGCTGTAATCTATCTTGCATTGCAATTCCATTATTCAATATCGGTTTTTTACAAGTGGCGTGTTTTGAATGGCTGTCGAGCAGCAGCAGGTGCGTCGTGAAAGTTTGCTCGACAACTTAATTTACGTCGGGTTTAAACATTTATGCTACATTGCAAGAGCTTAATTCGATAAATTTCAAAACTGAGACGAAAATTATTGAATTTCACACTTATTCGTATGATTTGTCAATAGGTAGACCATTTTTAAATACCTTAAAACTTGGGATGCTGTTTAAATAAGTAAAATTTAAAGAGTTAATGATAATGCTTTTAAAAATTGAAAGAACACACAAGGATTTTTTTACCGTAGCTATACAAATCTGTCTGCTGGGCTAAGCTACGTAATTTTTTGTAAATTTTTTTAAAAATTCCACGCGAAAAAATTCTACAAAACTTTTCATCGCGATAAAAACAATGTCGTGAGATCCCTCCCGAGCAAATTAATTTAATTCTTTATAAATCTCTTGAAATAACGTCACTTTCAATATCCTTCATCGATCGAGCCAAAAAAGCCGGTCGATTCGTTTCTCAACAAGAGGCAAGAGAGGAGTAATCATCGACATTGTCCGTAAATTTGAAAAAAAAAAAAAAAAAAAAAAAAAAAACGCAAGCAAAAGTACGAGGGATCGACTTTGAATTAAAAATTAAAATAAAATTGCCACAGGAGTGAAAATTGGGAGGGGGGTTAATTTAAGAAAGAACTTACTCGATACATCTCTAATGAAAGATATTCCATCTAGGATGCCGACATCGGTCGATCTCGCCGCCTCGTCGAGAGAACTGATAACCTTTAAAGCCATGCAGCTGAAAATATTTTCTTCGTTCCTCGTGCAGTCGGCTTTAACCGCGACGGGCTCACTTTTCTCCGCTGGCACTGCCAACGTCGAGGCTATGAGTATAGCGAATCCTACGGCTTTGTACATGGTCGAGGGGGTGTCTCTTTTGGAGTTTTGGTATCTAATCGTACGGAAAAAGAAAGAAAAAAAAAAGAAAAGAGAGAATTATACGCTGAATCCTTTTAGGCATTGGTAATTTGAATTATCATTGCCCGGGCGATTTGTCGAGCGGAGGGCCCCAGTGGTATTCGATACAACTATTTTTTAGCAGTTTTAAGGATAAAGTACGATGCGTATATTTGAAGGCAAGGCTAAGCACTCGAGAACAAAAAAAAAAAAAAAAAAAAAGAAAAAAACACGCACGAATGAGCTTAAATATATATATGCTTTCCATTTTTAAGTTTAACCGGACCAATGGCAAGTGACTCTGACAATGAAATTCTAGTTCATAAAGTTGCGAAGAAAGTGCACGCAATTAAAATTAAAAAGCAACTCGACTCTACGATCGATAACGTTGAATGGCAATTGAGAAAAGGCAAACGATCAACGACCAGGCGATACCGATCCAACGAAGTGTCCCATCTCGATTTTACAACAACGGCAACAGCAACAAACAAAAAAAAGGAAGAAAAAAAAAACCAACAGTCGCGCAGGGGCAGAAAGACGAGCAGCAGCCGCTTTTATCGAGGGTAGCGAGGGATATTTCTCGATACGGGGATGCCGCGGGCCGAGCAAGGAGAGCCCCGGGGGAGGATATCGCCGTTATCGGGATCGATATAGGAAACTTGATCTAACCCGGCAAGGATCTATCGTTGCCAAGGGGGCGCAGCCGACGATTGGCGGAGGCTTCGGTGGCGGCGTGCGTGCGTGCGTTTGCGCGCGTTCGCGGGTCTTACGAAATTTTCGGAGCTTAGTTCTGACCCGGTCCTGGCCCGAGCTCCAATCTTTATAGGCACACGCCTTCTCCTTTGTTGGGTGCTCGAGCGCGCTTGCTGCCCCCTCTATTCGAGCTCGTGCGGTGTGCACACACGCGCGCGCGCGCGCGCGCACAGGTGATTCTGACGGAAGCATCGCGCGCGCGTAGTCCTTGCCCCTTTACCCGCAACTTTCTTTTGGATTTGTTTAAATAACCGCTCGAGGACGAGCGAGTGCCCGGCCGTGAGATTAGCCGAAAAGCAACGGGCACCGGTTCATCGGTTGGTCGATCCACTGCTCGAAAGGCCACCGTTTGCCCCCTTTCGTTCGAGCAAATAGACCCGGCGCTGCTAAAGCTCATCGATCGTTGGGTTAATAATATTATATTTATACGCTCGGCAAGGATATTTAAGTAGCGGCCGGCCGGGAGATTTAGGACTCTTTTTTTTTTCTTTCTTCTTTTTTCTTCCCGTACGACTCTCGACCTTAACTCGCGTACCTTTCGTTCTTTAATTATCGGACAGAGAGCAACGATCTACCGATCAAGCCACCTGTACTTTATTGATAATTGTATTTTTATCACAGGAAGATCATCGATATACTTCTATTGCGTGCATTGAGAAGCAGCAAGAGCAATACTTTAATATTTAGTTTTGTATCTTACGTAATTTATATATATATATATATATATATAAAGTTAACTTCAAACGAGCCGTACATCATTTTATGTTGATATTATATGTTTTTAAATTTTTTCAACATCGTAGATTTAACAACTGCCCGCTAAAATAGCTCTTCATTGGTATACATGAAAATTATTTTTTTTCTAATTAACGTTTTTGTTTATTTAAAATTTGCTCCGAAAAACAGGAATCCCGGAAACTGAAGATTACATTTTTAACGAATAACTCCAATCGGTGTTTTCGAGTGCGTTTAAAATATCTAAATCGTGTCAAGAAGTTATATTAGGATTATATAAATATGAAATCTCTCTTTTCGAGTGTATTAAAGTGCACCTCAACTATTTGCTCTTTTCATTAAGTTACTTTTGTAATATCGGTTAATTGCGGCCAATTCATTATATTTGCTAGCTACCAAAAAATCATTGCATATATCCTCGTTTAAAATAATAATAATAATAAATAAATAAAAATCTTGAAAAATTGGTACACTTTTCCAATTTTCCATCGTAAATGTAATTTTCTATTGAGAGAAGAAGAAAGAAGAACCAAAAAATTTGTAATTAATAATGAAAAGGCATCGTCGATTAAAAGGAAAAAATTCAAATAAAGCGATCTCGCGTGAGTTCTAATTTTTCAAAAGTGGTTAAATAAAGGCTTAAAATAATAAAACTGTCAGTCATACGCTTTCGTAAAGTAATGTACGAGGTGTCAAAGTGACTGCTGAAGATAAAAGAATCGGAGAGAAAGACGAACTAACAAATTGTTTTATGTGTATTTTTTTTTTTTTTTGCACGCACACACCCGCAGTTGTTTGTACACATATAGTCTTTCGTATGGTAGGTTGACGCTTTTCACGTATGGAGAATAGTATTTTATTTGCGTCGCTCTTAAGAAAGTTAGGAATCTCGCAACCACACCTACAACCGCAGTTTCTACTTTTGTGGTGCGGACGGAAACAAATTTTTGTCGTATGAACAGTTTAAAACTTATAACGTGAGTATAATATACACTTTCTCGAAGATAATAGAACAGATAAGAAATATTAAGATATTTTTATTGCAATGCATAATTTATATTGTTTAACTTAAATATATTTTGTGTAAAAAGTAAATTATTTAAAACAAATCGTTACGAGTAGAGAGTGTTTCTCTAACGTTATACATTCCTACATATATGCATGAATTTAAAATTTTTTTTTTTTATTTTTTTTTCACCTAGTAATTTACCTAGTTATTTAAAAAAAAAAAATCTAAATTTAAATTACGAAGGAGTCTCTCTTTATTCTTTTTACGCAATTTTCACTAAAGAGAATTTCGCCGAACGAATGCTTGCTCCTCCGGTAAAAGCAGTCGCATAGAAATGAATGGACAAATGAAATTTATAATTGAAATAATTTTTAAGCAATGCGTTTAATAAAAGCCACGATATTAATAGTAAAGTGATAATATCACGGTACAGTAGTCAGCATAAAATCAAACTAACAATTGATTATAAAATTGCTCAAGATACGCATATCTTGTAACATTCATTGCATAATGTTTAATACGTGTGATAATAATTTGCGGAAGCTTCCTTGAAAAAAAAAAACAGATGCCAATAATTGACTGTCCTTAACATTTACCTTAAATGATTCGAGTTCAATATCTGGCCTTGACTCATCGTAATAGCGTTTTTCCATCTTATGTAATATCTAACTAGTTCGAGTTTCTTTTCGTGATAGTAATTTATGCGTTCTCAATATTGCATAATTACGCACAATATATTATTACAACCTAATAAATGCGTTACGTTGAGAAAATAAATCCTTAATGTATAACGACGAATTATTTATAATGACATGGTTTTTGTTTAGCCTACACTGTATTAAATTGATTTCATTAATTTTTCAAATCATTAACCGATATTCCACAATGCAAAGCCTTTTATTTTGTAATACATATCTGTCTTATTATTTGATTAGTAATATTATTTGGGTACGTCTTTAATTACTAAAACATGCCCCAAGAATAATTCAAATTTATAAAATAATAACCAACGAGTAATAATTTAGCGAAACTTGTTCTGTTAAAACTATTTTACGTGGTAAAAAATTTACACTGTAAAAAGATAAGAAACTGATATTTTATCTTTTTTTTTGTGTCTGAAAAATACAACGACCGCTTAATTATCGATATGAGTTTGATTTACAAAGCAATAAATTGTTTAAAACTTTGTTTTATTAATTGTATAGATTTGTATTATTAATTAAATATTTTAATAGTACAAATATTTTTTTAACCATACAATGTAATTTATGTTTATTTATTTTAATCAAATATATATTTATTCATATGAAAAATTTCTTTTACACACATGCGTAACATCAGTTGTAAAATATGTAGGTAATAAACATTTGAAATTAAGAACGCCTGTGAAAAAGGAGATTAATGTCTCGGTACAATGATTATGCATATACTCTGAACAATCCGTAGTGACAATATGTTATTAATTTTTGCAAGTGTAAGCAATAACAAAAAAAAAAAAAAAAAAGGGAAAATGATTGTTATGATACCTGATCAACAGAATCATGTGAATTGCCGCTGCATTAACTGTTAAAATAATGAAACAATAATGAATTGAAATATAAATACAAAAGGAATTCTAATACGAAAGCCGATTTACTTGTGAATAATTTACCACGTAATTGCTCTCAATGTGTAATAATAATAGTATTCAATTGCGAGGTTACTATATTAATAAAATATTTATTGTAATCATTGTAATGCAATTTTCGTTCGGAATATTATTCTCATTGTAATATAAATTCAGTCGCGAAACGATGATTTAAAAACGGTTTTAAATGCTCTACAATTTTTTGATTTGGAGTGTAAAATAAATTATGCAAAAATTCTGTACTTGGAAAAGTATACATTTATACATTAATAATAATGTTGAATAATTTTAATGATTTATTTATTATAATTGTTAATTAATTTTTGTACATTATTTTTTCAGGAGCGAGTTCATTTATTTAGTAAATAATTTTTTTTTTTTTATTTACAATAACTTTTTTACAAATGCGATTTCTCGTTCAATTTTTATAAGGTAAGTTGCCATAAAATTTTTCGTTAAACCGTATGATTTACTTATCGTTTGTTCTAGTTTTCACGAATACTGAATGATACGGTTTCTCATGTTTCTTTCTCATAATATTCAAATATTATACGGACTATTTATTAATACACTGAAATATCCATGTCGATGGGTTTTCAGCAGAATTTATAACAAGTGACTGGCTTCCTTTTTTATCATTTCCTTGTATTAATAAGTTTTTATTAATCACTACTTCTTTTCTTTAATATAGAATAATTATTCCGGTATGTTAATTTTATTATAATTATGTTTTAATTTGATTAAATTAATTCAATTCAATTTTGAAATGATGTATTAAGGTCCGAAATGAATTATTAATTACAAATAAATATATATATATATATATATATATATATATGTGTATGTTTATATATATATATGTATGTATATATTTCCGAGTACAATTACTAATGCTTATAACAATTATACTTAAAAGTAGAATTTTATATTACGTTCTATTTATAAAGCGAGCAATGATAATAGCATTATAGAGAAGTATCTTAAATTGCAAACTCTATCTGGAAAATAACAATCGAAAAATTTGTTGTTCTTCAAAGTACCGAATCATTTAAATTTATGAAGGTATTTTTACTCGAGTAATGATAAAGAGGCATTTTATGAAAATCAAATTTCATTCCATCATTCAAAATTTACAGTCAGTTGTGAAAATAAAACTTTAAAAATTCTAGCGTCTCTAAAATATACATATGATAATGCAATATTTTGTACTTGACAAAGTAATTTGAAATTCAATATACATCATGATTTTATAAACTCTAATCATATAGTTCAGAAATTACAGTTGATAAGTGTGTGTAATTTAGGTATAATTAACATAAAGATTTTAAAAATTGCATAATTTTTGTTTTTAAATAAATGTTTGGATAAATTGAAAAAAAAAAACTGTAAAAGTTCAATAGAAATTAATTCAATTCTTTAAACTCTTTGGTCATTGCTTCACTTATGCATATATTATTATTTTTCCAATTTAAAATTTTCTAGAATTTCTTATTCTTATAAACGAGGGAAATTATCAATATGGTCTAGAGCAATATAATTCTAGCTTTTTATTTCTTAGGATAAAAGCAAGTTAACTGTTTCATTATTAAACTGGTCTTGTTTGATGTAAGATTTTAGAATACTTGTAAGATTTGTATTTTCAAAAAAAAAAAAAATAAATAAATAAATAAAAGTTTTATTAAAATTGAAAATATCTTTTAAATATTATACTTTTAAAACCGCACGCACACACACACACACATACGTATATGCATACGCACATGATTTCAATGCATAGTTTATATAATTTCTGTAGCATTTTATGCATTCTAATATAATCTGATTTATAATTTTTCTTGCATATCTTATAACACATTTGTTCCAAATACATTTTTTATCGATTGGGGAACATTTCAATGTGAAAAAGGTAGTTTAACTTGCAAGTTTTTTTTTCTGCAAATACTGAACTACAAATAATTTATTAAACGTAATATTACAAACAATTTTTCTTTATCGTTAAAAAAAAATCATTAACTTAGAGCTACCATTGTAATTATTTACACGTACCGAAATGAATTTACGCTTCTATTTTAAAAACGTATTTTTTATTTTCAGCGTAAAGCTAAACATTTTACGAATTCGACGGATAAATGCGACGTTAAAAATTTGAAAACTTCTTTCCGAACCTTTTGGTTTTATAGGAGATGTAATAAGGATTGTGAACTCGATTGTTGATGCTGAAATTAAAATCGCTGCCTTACAAAATAGTACACGCATGCACGTAACCTTACACAAGCCGTTGGAACAAAACTTTTAAAGTTGTTTTTTTTTTTTTCTCAGTAGTGGGACTCTTTAATCAAATACACATAAATCAGGCGAATCGCTAATGGAAAGAGGTTTTACCAAAGTACAATCCATATTATAAAAAAAAGTTGATGAAATATTGGTTTGAGCAAAAAGAAAAAAAAAAAAAAACAAAAAAAACGCTTATTGATTGTGGTCGACGTAAAATCTGTACGGATCGTCTTCCATCGGTTGGCCGTAATCCAGAATATCTTTTCTCTTGTGCTTCGATACCAAATCGATTTTGTTCTGAGCTGCGGCTCCGCCTCCCGCGGCAACTGTTCGCAGGCCAACAATGGCCGCCAATATTAAGCTCATCAAGCTGAGGACAACCGCTTTTCCGCTCAGGATTGCCAAGGCCTTTAGAGTCAAAGGCAGTAGTACTGATTTTATGAGGAGGAATCCGATTATCAATGGAAACACGTACTTGTTCAGCTTCAACTTTTTACGCTTTCGGCCTACAATTCAAGAGCTTTTGTTATCCTTATGGTCGCGCGGATTTTCACGTAAGTCGACATTTTTTTTTCCTACCTTAATTGCCTTTAGTAGACTGTATTGATACATTGATATAATTTGGCAATATGTATATATTTTTTATTGTTTAATAATCAATTTCATTAGATTTTTTATTTAAATTATAATCAAGCTTGATTGTAGAGTTATTGTGTACAAAATCGTATTGTGCTCTATGGTATTTTAAGCCTTATTTGTACTGAGTTTATTAATTCGATCGAGTAGTTTAATTGTAATTCAATGATAATTGTAAAAAAAGAAATTTATTCTAATTCTTATTTCGTATTCGCTTATTAAGAAAAAAGGATAATAATAACAATAATAATAACAATAATGATAATAATAATGTAAATTTAAATATTTGCCTATATATATATATATATATTTAAAAATGATCATTGCTTTCATACCTTCTATATTTTTTCTTTGTACATGAGGAACGAACAGTTCGATATTGTGCAGTAACCCATCGTTTATCAAATCAAAATACTTCATAGACGACGACTCCTTATCTCTAAGCTCCTTTTCATTTTTCTTGGATATCGGTGCTCTCTCGTTGTTGCTTTCCGATAACGACACTAGTAACATCGAAAAAATTATTAAATTTTTCATCAGCACCATCTTCACTTCATTCGTACGAATTTTCGTTGTCCTCTTGAGAAAAGAGGAGAAAAATAAGACGAAGGAGAAGAAGAGGAAGAAGAGGAAGAAGAAGACGATGATGAATAAAAGCCGCGATCTCCTGCACAAATTCTTATTCACCCAACGAGGCAATAATAATACTGTGTACTTATAAGCCGATAATCGACGCGATCGTCAACAAAAATTAAAATTCTCCTTAACTATTGCCGACAGGGAGCGACGACAAGTGGGAGTCACTCGTATCCTGTGTATAGAATAGGTTTGTTTTTGTTTTAGCCTTGGAAGTGCGGTTTTTCCTCGCGGCCGATAAATAATAGCTGAAATGATTGCGCAGACAAGCCAATGGGAACTGTGCAGACTCCTTGTTCAGTAGATTAGTTTATATAGCGCATCAGTGAAAAATTATTGGAGGAAGAAGGAGCCCTGCTCATCTTACATGGCACTGATGCGTGACCAAAGTTCCTATCCGATCACGTTGCTTCCTGCCGATGTATTACGCGTGGCGGTATTCTTGCCTCCCATTGGTAATGGCGCATTTTCAACTCGGCTTGGCCTGCAAACGCTTTTTTCATTGCTCTTCAATTTCCATAAGATCACACGGGGTGACTCGAGCGAATGCTCTATCGCCAATTGTGCTTTTGCCATTGCGCGAAATCCTACATAATGTACGATTACAAATTTTTTTTTTCCCCCTTTCTTCTTCTTCTTCTTCTTCTTCTTCTATTTTTTTCTCTCTTCTTTTTCTTTTTCCTTGGTTAAAAAAAATTTAAAAACATCGGTTTTCGTTTTTACAAATAAATAATAATAACCCTGTGCAAACTTGGTGATTTCAAATTGTGCGTTGCTTTTACAATTTTTCAGCGTGAGTTTTATGTTAAATTAAGGTTAATTGCTGAAATTTCTGTGTTTAATAAACGAATAATTTTATATGCATATATATGTGTGTGTGTGTGTGGGTGTGTGTGGGTATTTAAACTATCTTGCATAAATATACCAATAATTCATTTCATAAGATTAAAGTTAAAATTAATAATTAAATGCTTACTTAAATTAACACAAGTATCATCGATTGTAAAAAATTAGAATTTTACAATTTATGTTGCGCGTTTTTTATTCTTTATTCTATTGTATTGACCAATAATCAACTTTTATTATAATGTGAGTTATTTATATAAAAAATTTGTTTTGTACGATGTATGAAATTTACAAAAATCGTGTCTATCTAATGTCGTACTAACTAAAATATACCGTATCCAATGGCTCAATGCTAATTTATCATATTGTTCATCGAGCTTTAATAAATATAATATTTTTATGCTATATTAATCAGTTTGCATACGTTTATTCTTATAGATTTACGCTTTTACGATGAAGACTAATTATGAAACCAGTATTATTATTTTGTCAAAAAGATACACATGGATAAAGGCATAAGAAAATCTGTATTTCATATAATTTTAAGCTTGAGAGTATAAACAATAGTCAGAGCATTAACCAAAAATATCTCCCATAACAAACTTCAATGTAACTTTTGAAAATAATTTATTACTACAAAAGGACGTGTCTTTTTCATTTAAAAATATTTACTTTTAGTTTGATTCATTAATATAGTTTTTAATTTTTTATTAATTTATTTTTTTTTTATTTTCTAAATAATTTATACCGCACTTAGAGAGCTTAAATACGTAATAAAATTCATATTCCATGTTAATATAATATTATACGCGAGTAAAGATGATCAATCAGGTAATAGAATGAAAAATTAATGTCTTGCGTCGCTGCATGACTTTTATATATAATCGAATAATAATTATAGAAAAAACCCCAAAAATATAAGGCATTTTTTCGTTTTTAATATATTTCGCTCAATTGCCACAAAAGATAGTACAAATTCTAATTATGATAGAGTGCAATATCATATCCAAGAATAATGTTTAACAATTTGAGACTTAATAAAACTTAATGGAGAAAACAAAATTACTTTTTTTTTATCAATATTTTTAATATTAATATTTTTGTATGCCAATGAACTTATATTTCCCTGTATATAACTTTCCCAACATACTTATTATCGTCTCGTATAACCTACTTTTCATCCTATTATAATTTGAAATAATATTCTCATTTGTAGTTATGAGTTACATTATAGAATGTTTTTAACTTTTTTTTTTAACATTAAAATAAATCAATTTGTAAATTTTATTGAAGTATAATTTTATCGCTTCTTATGCTGTGTGACTGGATTATAAATTTATGATGCTCATACGTGTGTAGAAAGATAAATTACAAATTTTTTCGATATATAATTTTAATATGGATAAATTACAAACAAAATTTATATTTGTTTCTGGCACTTGTATTTATTTTTTTTAACCAACAGCGATTTTTATATCGTACTTGTTGAAATTATTGGTCGATAAAATCTGAATTTTACGATAATTTTTACATGCTAAAACTTGAATAATGTTCTTATTAATTCATGTATCTATTTACTACTGTTAGCTTCTATTCATTAGTTTGTTTTGATTATTTGAGGGTAGGTGAAATATACAAAAGTGTATTTAAAAAAATAAAATTACAAATTATATTTATCTTTCAAGAAATAATAATTTGTGAAAAGTTTTATTGCTTCTTATATTTTATATTTATAATACAATTATAGTTTTTTATTTAAGTAAATCATTCAGAAATAGATTTTGTAGATATTTAAATAATGTAATTTTTAAAAAATTACAAGAATTGATTAAAAACTTAATAGAAAATTTTTATCTAAAAATTCTAAGAAATTCTTTTTGAAAAAAAATATCAAACTAGTGGAATTATTAAATTTTTTTTAAATTTAAACTATAAACTGTATGTTTGCAAACTTCAAAATAATTTATTTCTCTCTAAATTTTACCAGAAAACTTTTACAAGCTATAAAGTATTTATATCAAATGATGATTGTGAAAAATTATATATTCCTAATCTTAAAATGAACCATTATGCACTTACATATTTATATGTAAGTGCATATCTATTATACATATACGCATAAATACAAACACACACACACACACACACAAAAATAAATAATCAAGTATTTTGAAATAAAAGAACTGATAATATTTTTTAATAATATAATGCTATTAATTAATAAACAAATTAACACATTTTAAAATTAACAATATTCTGATGTAAATAAAATAATCTCAGAGCCATTATTATAACACGAAATGAAGAGTTTCGACGGGAAAAATCCAAATAAATAAGACTTTAATATAATGCTAAGAAATACACGAAGCACAGGGAAGAATGAGTATAGTAAAATAATTGTTGAAAATATGAAATTTGTACTACTTGTAAGAGCAATTTTCCAATTATAAATGTTAAAATCATTACTCAAGAATTACAATTTAACATCAGCTTACACAATTATAATTAAAAATCATAAAAGTAAAATTATTAAAATAAATATAAAAAATATAATCACTAAATCATGTGAAAATTATTTAAAAAAGAATGAATACAATTTATTTATCGTGTATTAAATTAAAATACAATGAAAAAATTTTTTGACAAGGAGTGAACAAATTATATGTATTGTTTGTTTTTTTTTATTCGTATTTACCATCATTATTTACCAGTTTGATACATTTTGTGTACTATTACATTAATGTAAAATTATTTTGCTATATTATTTATTTTGGATTTTACAAAATATTGTAAATTTTCCACTTAAAAAAATAAAAAAATAGACCTCGTAATTATTTAGAGCTTTATCAATCTTTAAAATAAACATAAAAAATGAAATAATTATTTCGTCTTAATATGTTATCATTAAATGTTTGAACAAGACTTGAATAATAATATAATTGAATAATAATATAGTTTGAATAATAATATGCCAATTATTAATATGACAATTATTAATATGCGTGATATAACTTCACCGACCTTAACATTTTGTTTCTAATAAGCAATTGTAGGTCTTCGTATTATTTTGAAAAAAAATAGCACAAAAATGTGCTACCATTCGGAAGGAAACGTTCACGATTAATATGTTCAATACATAATCCTGTTATTTCAATTCGAAAAATATGTTAACAATGTTTAACAATGTGAAATTTCTTCAATTACAAAATCTCGCTACTATAGTAGCAATCATATGAAGGAATAATTCTATACATTTTTAATTTATAGATCAATCGTAAATGATCGGTTATAATTTTGCACGCATCAATTTCATTAAATTATATTGATCTTAAAACTAGCTGTCAGTAAGCGATAATTTTACTTTTGATAGAAACTTATCAAAAATATTTGCGTTAAAAAACAGTTATAGGCAAAGTGAATTTCGAGCATTATTAATCCTTAATCATTAGGTTAAGGATTTTCTTATAGACTATTTTCTACTGATATTTGTAGACAATTTTAAATAGCCGCCAAAACGTTAAAATTTTGTTTGCGGTACTCATTTGAAGAATCGCACTAATTATAATGAAAATGTCGGCGCAATAATTAGATGCCCGCTCTTAATTATTGGTAAGAATGCAAAGGAAAAACTTTTTTCCTTTTTTTTTTTTTTTCTTTTTCATTATTAAAGTGCACTTTATTTTTAACTCTCCTCCACTGATCCACTTTAGATGGTTAAAAAAACGCGCGCGCACACACACACTCACAGGTACAAGCATACTATTCATTTATTTCTAAATAAGATATAAAATATTTTACAGTGCTTAGAAAGTTAATTACAATCTTTTGCATGCCAATAATGCCGGCTGTACGAATTAATTTAATTGAAAATGTTAATTTAATTCTAATTATTCTCTCACTTACGTTGTTATATGTAATTACTGCTTTGCTCCTAGACACCTCTTTTCTTTGCTTTTTTTTTCCCTCCTATTCTTTTTTCTTCGTTTACTGTACAAATGACTAGCAGTCATTTGAATCGCGTATCAAAATTGTTTCTCACGCACATTAATGAGTTTACGGTGAACTCTCAATGATAATATAATTACAATACCGGTTAATTGTTTTAAATTTCAATTAAAATTATTTAGAAGGTATTATTAGCTGTGTTTTTTATAAGTCTTCTTCTTTCTTTATCAGACGCGTAAAAATCATTCTAAGTCCATTATACAAAGCGGCATTCGAAGCGCAATTTTCAATGCGCTTTCAATCTTATGGATGTGGTATTTATTTTTAATCCCTTTTTCAACGATAGAAAATTACGAGAATAACAAATTGTTAGCATCGATCGCAAGGGCATAATTAATGTACGTACGTATAAAGCATGTGACATGTTCGGTCGGATGCACGTCAATTCCTTCAATCTTCGTAAAGAGTTTTATGATATTTTTTTGTTCTTCCTTTTTTTTTTTTTTTTAATTTTTTTTCTTTCTTTTTTTTTTTTCTTGCAAAAATAAATGAAAATCCAACGAAGCTAATAAATTGCCTTGGCGCAAGTAGGCATCGCTAGGCGGAGAAGTTTCGGGTTGCCGCGGACTTTTAACTATCCAGTTTTGCGTGACTTTTAATCGGCTTCGATCGCACGTATGTACTTATCTACTTTAGCATCGAGAAGTCGAAGAAAGGAAAAAGTAGAAAGAGAAGATCGCCTAAGTCGGTATTATATTTAAGTGTAACATACGCACACATACTAAACAAGGCTGTACGCATAATAATCTTGAAGGCTGGCTTTTTTTTTCCAGACTGTCGATTTTTCCACCAACTGAAGCGTATCGTAAAGTACGATGAAACCCCTCGGTTTGTTCCGTCGAATCGAGACCAGATTGCTTAGTTCCCGGTCGTTCTTCGCGCCGCTCACTAGACCATTTGAATTTTGCTCAATTCCTTCTTCGATGCTTTTTAACGAAGTAGAAGGAGGCAGAAATTTTCTCACATCATTGCGTAGTTAACGTCGATTCGTCGATTCGCATTGCTAGTTTTTTTTTTACCTTTTTACCCTTTTTTTTCTGTTCTCTTTGCGCACGAAAGGTATAATGTCGCTACGATACTTCGGATCCTCGGGACCGGCAGTAACGATTTTATTATTAGCCCGGGAGTAAGGGAGCCACGACCGACCGATGGCCCCGATGGAGTCGGCTCGCTGATTGATTATCGTTGTCGAGAGCAGCTCCTCCATGACCATGTAAGATGATCGATGCACAGCAGCAGTGACGGGACACACAAAGAGGACAAAAAGAAGAGAAGTCATGAGATCGCAGGTCATAAACATAATCCTTTTGCTGATCCTACTGTCGCCAGCCCGTAGAGCCAAAGCTTCCGTCCTTGCGCCGAACAAACAAAATGTGGTGCACAGTCTGCTCGATAAGGCCTTTGCCCAGTTAGCTTTACAGAGGAGATTATTTCGGGATAGATACGTTAACGGCACCCAAGGCCCGCCGAGAAATTATGACTTTTACAATAAACCCGTAATAAAGTATGCAGGTTAGTTTCAAGCAAATTACGAATTATATTTTCACGAATGCTCGATACTTGTTAAGGGATTGCATCGTTATTGCATTGGGATCTAGTAAGGATGAATCAAAATCTGCGACATTGGTGGTTTTTTTTTTTTTTTTTTCACGAATCATTATTATCGTCGTCGTCGTCGTTATCGATATTGAAACACTGCTATTATCGAATACTTACGGAATGAATGCAACAACGATTGTACAGCTTTCAACTATCGCGAGGTGATCTTAAATAATTTATAAAAAGTGTGCAAAAAATTAATAAAAATACTTGAAAAATTTGTCTTGGCATTTCACGTGCATTAGCTATATTATTTTAAACCAACGCCATCATATTAAAATGAAAAAACTAATTGTACGATTCTCCCGATACGTGAAAAAAAATTTTTTTTTTTCATTTAAATGTTAAAAAAAATAGGAAATAACGAAATTATATTATTTAAAAAAAAAAAAAGAAATAAGAAGATTTTCATTGAATGCAAATAAAACAATGAAAATCAAATAAGGAAATTAAAAAATATTAACCGAACGATTTGAAAACTTTTATTATATTTCGTAATCACGCATACGTGGTAATAAGTATTCGTTCAGAATTTCAGAGAATAACTGTGCAATAAAGCGTTATACTTTAATGCTTATTAAAGAATTTATTATCAAGTATATAATTCCGTACGACTATGATTTTTGTTTTAAAAATTTTTAATTTTCGCAAAATTACAAGCGAGGAATGTTTGATATGCATATTTAATAAGCCTTATATTACGGGGCTCGATGAATTGATTTAAATATAAAAAAATCAATATAATATAATGAAAGCAATTTACTTAGAATAAATATTTTATGAAAAGAAAATTTTTTGTAATACATGTATGTCGATAAATCCGTTTGTTATTAGAGAAAAAAAAAAAACCTTTGGCAAATTGATCCTATCCCAATGGTAACGATGATCTTTAACTTTGAATAATTTTTAATTAAATCTTTCAATTTTAAAAAATGCATAAATTCTGGCCAATAGTTATAATCGCAAATTAGAATCATTACTCGTAATATCTTATTATCGTGCGTAATTTGTTTGCAACGGCACGTAGCGCGACAAGTAATAATAATAATAATAATAATAATAATAATAAAACGACCAGTTAACTGTTAATGCCCCCAATGGGAACTGAATTAGTTTGTGTGTTTCAACAGAGGAGGGACGAGGAAAGAAGAAGAAGCTCAAACAAATGAATCGAGTGCTATTGGCCATAGTAATGGCTTACACGCTCAAGTTCCTGTTCCTAATACCTTCATTCATAGGTACCCTCATCCTCTTCAAGTTCACCACGACTCTGGTTGGTTTCTTTTACGCGCTCTTCGCTGCCGTTCTCGGCCTCGAGCACCGTCATCATTGATGCAGGATCGCGCGCATTTCAACGGCTATTGAAATAACTCGCCCGCGCCGGCATCGGCACGAGGCCCCGCCAACGCATTACCAAGCAATGGATCACCATAAAGAAAGAAACGAGCTTAAAAAGCATTTGATTCATTTCGTTTATTTTCTTAATAATTTATTTTTAGTATTACAGCATTTATAATTGTAAAATCCACTACAATGGTATGGAGTATTAAAAGTACATAAAATAAATTAGCAAATTAAATCATCATCTTTTGTTACACTTGATTTATTATTGTATTATTTGTAATTTTGCTCTTTCGCTTGAGGTTAAACATCGAACAGAAATTACATAAATAAAGTACATAAATATTGAATACACGCATACATATATATATATATATATACATACACATATATATATATATATATATATATATATAAATAAATAAATAAATATGTATTTTTATAAATTTTTATACGAGCAGCTGTTTGAGTTGCCCGAGCGCAATATCGATGGCAGTTTTCGATTGCTTTTTTTCCCTTGCGTACCAGATAAGCTTCGTCGCGCATTGTATATTATTTTAGAAAACTGGCAAAGTAAGAGTATGCATTAAAAGAGGAGAAGTAATGATTTATCAAATAATCGATGATCGTCCAGGAAATTCTAAATGACCAAATTTGTTTTACAAAGCTCAAGCCCCGATGTACAAGTAACGACTCCTTTGCAATCTCTCTCTCTCTCTCTTAATGCAACGTCTCGTTAAAAAATAAAATATCCGCGCAAGGGAATTACTCGCCATTGCATATTACTATCGATGCTCGGCTCAATTCCGTTACTTGAGTAGCGTTAACGAAATTAAAAATCAATTGTCAATTCCGTGGTAAGGAATCGGCTCGGGGCCAGGGATTAGAATCTCGAAGGCGCGTTGCTCCGCGCGCGATAAATTTTCGTCGTCGTTGAATTTCAGGAGTGCGCCCAATGATAAACGAGCCTTCTTGAATGGGACCGCGAGCTTTAGCGCGTGCGGGGGGTTGGGGGCAGGCAGGCGAGAGAGGCGAGGCTTGAGAAAAGAAGAGGAAGAAGAAGAGGAACGAAGAAGAACGCGCGGAGGAGAGAGAACATCACATAGAGGGGGGAGGGGAAAAAAAAAAAGGTTGTCCACGTCGGCCGACAAATCTCGGTCTCGGGGTTACTTTTAGGCCACTGTCGCCCTCGCCGGTACTCCTCCTGGCTCCCGGGCAAAAGGTGGCCCCCTACTGCACTCGTTGCTTGGCAGCCCCGTAAGCGAGCCCGTGGGCGTACTCGCGCTCCTCCTCGTTAGCCCTGGCGCCGGGGTGCTTGAGGCTCCGGTCCCAGCCGCCGCCGCCGCCGCCGCCGCCCCCGTGGCCGCCGTGGCCGCCGTCGCCCTGCTTCTGGGACAGGAGCTTCTTGAGGCCGATTATTAGGGAGAGCACGAGTGCGATCTTGCTTATGATGAAGGCCTTGCCGGCCAGTAGGAAGAGCACCCCTATGGCTATGGGTATGAGGGCCGTCATCTTCATGGCCATGCCCATCATCATCATGCCCATCATCTTCTTCATCTTGCCCCGACCCTCCTGGACCGAGCGCCTGAGGTTGCTCGTCGAGGTCCTCGGCAGCCTTATCTGGACGCTGAAGCTGTTCATCAGGGAGGAGATCTTGTCGAGGAGTACGTCGTTGAGGAGCTCCTCCCGGGAGGTGCCGCTCGTCCTGCCCAGGGCGGCCTCGACCTCCGAGGCGTTAGCGGCCAGATCGGGCTCCGAGCCCGGGACCTTGACCAGCTCCAGGCTCTCCGTTATCGGCAGGCTGTCGATCCTCCTCAGCCTGTCGAAGAAAGCGATGGCCTTCTTTTTCAAGCATACCGAGACGTCGATGCTGCGCTGCTGGCAATCCTCGTAGAGCCGATGGGCCGCCCGGTAGCTCTTGCCCAGGAGGTCGCTCTCCTCCTGGCCCGCGGCCAGGCACGCCAGCCCCAGGAGGAGCAGCCACTTGTTGCCGAGCATCGCCCCTTTGGCTTGCCTTGGGTCGGATCGGGCGCGGGTCGCGGGGCGGCCAAGGATGAGGGCACCGGTGCGGCTGCGGGAGCTACTCGGCTACTCGACTCTGCGCGGCTCGGGCCCCGAACCAATCGACCAGCACCAGCAGTTCGCGTTTCTCCTTCGAGGAAACTGACTCCAGGACAATTCTCGATTCCTCCTATATATGAGCTAGGCTAAGCCCGGGGCCAAGATAAGGGGATGAGCATCTCGAGATGAGCTCTGCCCGGGGGAGGGAGGCGCGCGCGGGGGGGAGCCGGGCGCCCACACACACACAGACACGCGCGCGCCGACGGGCCCCCGGCCGCGTCCGTACACGGCGTAGAAAGTAAGCGCCTCTGCGTGTTATTGCGCGCGCGCCGGGCCTACATATTCAGCGGGTTGGCATGGGAAAAGGACGGGAGCCCCGGTGCACAATCATCGCGGTGCGCGTTACAGCGGCGGCGGGGCCGCGGGGGACGAGGCGCCGCCGCACAAAATTGAAGCGCCGCGGCGAAGGTCGCCCGCCATTGGAGCCCGGCCCCAGGGGAGAGGGTAGATTCGTGGAGGTCCCGTGGTACGGTACCGGCGTGACCTCCGCACGGAGACCCGCAGCCGCAGTTTACACATATCGAATAAGTGCATTGGGATAATCGTGGGGCCTCCGAGAGGGGAAAGTCCCGCTCTCTCTCTCTCTCTCTCCCTAGCTCTCCCTAGTTGCCCCGCTGGCGGCGGGGGGGGGGGGTCCAGTCCTATTTGCATAATCATCTCCTCTCCCGATCCTTCCTTTCTCTCCGTGCCCGAATCGGGAGCGCTTTGTGTCCTACTCCTCCCCCCCCCCCGCAGCCCCAATACCGAGGACGACGAGGACGAGGAGGACGCCCCCGCCGGGCACCGGCCGTCCCCCGGCGAATCGAAGCAACCTGCCTGCAGCCTTTAGCCGTGCCGCTCTTTCCCTCGATTTCCCCGAGTTTTTTTTTTTTCTTCTTCTTCAATAGCTTCTTCACCCGGCGACGCTCGATCGCGGCTGGCACCTCGCACTCGTTCAAGGTGCAACGAGTCGATCTCTCCCGGTGAGCCTCGCTCTTGTTCATTTTTCTTTCCCTATTACCTAGCGCCAATGCAAATGCGCTGCCCTTTTTCCCCCCCCCACCCTCCCTCCCTTTACGATAAGAGCCAATCGATTCGCGGCCTGCATTAATTACACGCCCGTTGAGCGATAGAATCAATTATAATGCAAATTAGCGAGCTCGCGGCAGCGGAAAGCGGCACCGTGCGTAATTATATTCAACATTAAGTTGTTGGCTTGCCTTCGTTTGACGGGTCCGAAATCCGTATTAATATTCCATTAAAGCAATGCCAAACATGTGATTTACATAAATTACACGCGCATTATGATTTAGTTATCGTATTTAACGTCTCGTTGGCCGATAGAATTGATACGTCGACGCTTCGCGTTGCGAGCTTCAGCGGCCTTTTGAAACCGAAAAGAATTCAGTTGAAATTCAATTTCATTTGTCTTTGTTTCGATTCCGAGCTAAGCATTTGCTACCCCACCCACCCCCCAACCCCCAAAACAAGAGCAATAAAAATACCCTTACGAAATAGGGCAAGAAATATGTTTCAATAATTTAATCGAGTCCGTTATAATGCTTTGCGCGAACAATAGTAAAAACTCCTTACCAGGATAAAAGACGCACACTTCCAAGCCGTTACTTTGTTTTTTTGTCTATCGCATATTATAGTAATTATCAATTGCGCGAAGTACGACTTCACGCATCCCACGCGGTAAGACCGTGAGCTTACCGCAGGCTCGATATTAAGCTGCAACAATGAATTAAGGTAGAATCGAGTCTTTGTATGGAGGCACAATAATCATTATTATTATTTAAAATGGCTTTCACGTACCAAAGGTAAGGTTATTTACGAAACGTAGGAAAATGTTATTTTCGTTAGTTTTCTAGAAGGTTGCGCGATAAATCATTCTCGACTCAGTCCTATTTTCGAAGAGAGACAAAGCTCGCATGTGAAACTGCAGTATCGCATTGCAAATACACACACGCATTATATATATACACACACGTACGTACAATCGTATAGTAAGCACGTGCCCGGACGTTACACGCGGTGTACAATCCATTCGACGCGGAATGCGCGAGGAATAAAAGTCGGCAACGATCGGTCGCTCGCATCGAACGATCCCAATTAATAAGGAAGAGCGCGAGGCCCTCGCTTGCGAGAACGGCGGGGGGGGGCAACGGAGGGACGAGGTAAGACTTCCAAACCGAAGCCCCGGCCTCTCTCGGCTGGAAGCGCGCCGCCAGCGATCGCAAGGTAATCAAAGGTACGCGGGGCACGGAGGGGCAGACAGAGGCCTTACCGATGCGGGCCAAACGATAGCAATTCTCGCACCCGGGGAACTTTCATCGCGCGGCGTCCCGGCTTTTCCCACGTCTCCCCTGGATGGATGCAGATGCCCGCGCGCGCTCATCGAGAACGCGGCAACGGCTCAATGACACATATAAAGGCATCGGCGAAAAGGGGCTCGCGAACTTTTAGTCCCAGTTTTCCAACTCGTGGGCTCTGCGAGCGCCACTGGGGGGGCTGGCGGGCGGGGGCGGAGGCGACGGCCCCCGAGGAAAGCAGCTCGGCAAGTATCGGCATCCGATGCATCTGTCGTGCACTGATCGCGCTTGAAAAGAGAGAGAAAAAAACAAAACTGATTTAATGCGCCGGGCGAGGGCACCCCCCCCCCACTCCGTTACGACGGCGATAAATTTACGCCCGGGCACTTCGTTCCAATGCCCAATGATAATGTAACCCTGATATCGGAGATTCGCCCGAGCGCTCCCTCGGCCCGTTCGCGCTTTACGGTGCAAAGGCAGGAATGAACTTTTCAGATTTTATCCCCCCGGCCCCGACGCGATCGATCGTTCGCTCAATTTGCATTCCCGCGATTAAAATACCAAAACCCGGCCGTCCATTAATTATCACGCCGATTGTCTAAAGTAGCGAGATGCTCTCGGGCTCGGTGAGCCGAGTACCTGTCGGCGAGAGCGACTTGGCTAGGTAAGGAACCCCGGTACATCGGTAATGTTTGTTCTTCGCTTTCGATAATTAACTTTCAACGCATCCTCCATTGTCCGTCCTCGTCCGCCGGGTATACAATGGCGTGTTTACCTTTTGATCGAAGTTCGTTAGCTCTCGGCTCGAAACGTTGCATCGTTCGGAATTAATAGAACGATCATACGTCATTTGGGACCGAGCGATTTAGCTCCATCAGCCCACGCGGAATTCTAGATTGGTGCATTGCTCCGATAATCGTTTTGGCATTGGTATCCGAGACCGCGCGATTTATTAATTGACTTATACTCTTAACGGATATTTAGCGTTCGCGAGCATCGACGACGTATTTTCATTTGGTTAAAAAAATAAGTTTAGGGCAACGCATGCCTTATATCGCCTTAATTTCACCGAGACTAAACGATATTTATAATACAAGATGCATAAAGTAACGGTTAGAAATGTTTATCTTTCAGAAAATCAAACGATTGCCGTCCCTTTGTTGACCTCGTTAATCCACCGACGACAGATTCTCGAAACCTTTTTAATAATAGCTGTAGTTTTATGCTCTAGCTTTGATTAATGATTGGTTCGGTTAATTTTTTTTTTTTTTTTTTTTTTTTTTTTCGTTGCGTAGTTATTCCTGCTGTACATTCTCTCGCGTAATTGAAAATCAATCATATATTCATTATTTCTATTTAGAGGCAAATGTTTTTGATCGGAATTAAAAAAATACACGTATTTAAGAATAGTATAAAATTCATGAAAATAATAAAATTTTACATTGCGCGCGACATTTACATTCCCGTCGTGCTCTTTTTTACAAGAAATATTTTGACCATCCTAATTAATCACCTCTGATGTCCGTAATATTGAATTTTTCAATTTATTGTACTTTGTTCTGATACGTATGTACCAAGTTACCGATGGTCGTACTTTCCATTGAGACCATTTTAGGCTTATGTTTTTTCGAGAGCTATATATATATGTATACATATCATAAAATTTCTGAGATTCATTGTTTGGAATTAAGAATAAAATTCTTTATACTCTAGTATCAGCGTAATTAGTTAATACGAATTAATATATTTTTTATCACCTATGCTGAAAAATTGAAACCCTCGTTCTTGAATAAAACCAAGCGAGTTCGATAATTACGTAAAAAAAGAAAAAAAAACAAATCGTAAATAAGAATTTTTCCATTGCAACAATTGCAGCGCGCCATTTCTCGTAATTATTGTGTAAGAGAAGAGGCAAAAAAGTCCAATGGACACAACTCCAATGATAATCGCTCGCTTTCAATTCAAATGAAATCATTGTAATTCGCGAGGCTTGGAATGCAATTACGGGGCGAATAATTTATTCGGGCAGGCTCATCCGGAATCTGGCAATAGTTGCGGATGAAAAAAAAAAAAAAAATAGAAGAAGAAGAAGTAGAAAAATAAGCGCAACGCATCGCGAGATCTGTGCTACGGCGCGTAATCTCCCCGGTAAATACCGTTTATCCGAAGCGTCGTCGACAAAAGAGAAATGGAAAAAAAGAAGAGAAGAAACAAACAACAACAACAGCAGCAGCAGCGGCGGCGGCACCGGAAGAAGAATCCTCGTATTCAGCGGGCTGCCCCAGCACTTATTCAAAGCGGACGGCGAATCGGCCCCGAGACACGCGAGCCAAGTCCACGATAGCCATCGGCCGCTCAAGTGCACTCCTAGTCGGAAAATTCACGCTCCGCGTGAGGCCTCCCCCCGAGTGCCGACCGTCTGTCGTGGGTAAAAAAATCCTTTGGCGCTGGCCACTCTCGGTTGGCGTATCCCGTGGATGGAATTGCGCGAAGGAAGCAACGCGTAGAGGAGCCTAGTGCTAATGCAAAGCTCGGGCCCGCGTTAACGAGAGCGACTCGCGATTGAATTACTTGGCCCGAGGGGTGTGGCCGATAGGTTACCGAGCGCCTACGCTAAATACGCAAAAGGCATTCCTCCTAACCTGCGTGCAATGGTACAATTAATACTGGCTGGCTACCGGTGATAATTGGAGCCCCGTTTCTTTCTTTTTTTTCTTTTTTCTGTTTTTAAATATAAAAAATCAATGCCCTTTGTAGGGAAGTACTTTATTGCCGAGTCGCGCTCGGCAGGTGGAATAGAAGTCAAAGTTGTATCGACGATGACGAGGGGAATCACGTTGGCGAGAGTGAGCCTCTCTCCGCCTCGGTATCTCGCTCCGGTGTTACATTGTAAAACAAAGAGGCGAGCTCGGAGGATCTTCTCCACCGGAGCTTTCTTTCCCCCCACCCCACCCCAACGGGTAGTCGCGGCTCTCGGAATTCCTCGGGTCATCGTCGAGCGTTACGCCTACGCAACCGGGGAAAGCATTAAGAGGTATCTCCGATCGGCTCGGGCGAAGCGCCCGCCGAGGCCCCGTCGATTCCCCGATGAGGAGCCGCCTTCAGGGCTCGGTCTTCGCGGGCCCCTCGAGCCTCGCTCCTCGACCGCGAGGAGAGGATGGGCAAAGCCGAGAGGGCCCCAGAGCCGGATGAAGATCCGCTTCTCTGCCGGAGGCGAGAATTAGCCTACAACGAGCTCCTGACTTTCCTTGCACTCCACCTACAGGGTTACGGTTCGAATGAGGAAAGCCGTCCTCCGGGAAAATCACCGGTCATTGGCGGGGAGGGCTACGGATTGGGTAGGATTGACTTTCCTGATCCACTGCGTCCTGGCTCGTTTTCATCCGGCCGAATCGCCAGTAGGAATGGGAGAGGAGATTGGGGATAAATAAGCTCGAGCCAAATTGACTTCGATCGATCGTGCTGTAATAATGATTTATAGTATATTTCACAAATTAATAATCGAGCTCACTTTTCTAGAGGGGGGCAATACTTAATTAATATTGCGTTGACAATCTTGTACGAGGCGCGCAGACGGTAATTGTTTCGGCTACGCGATAGAACGTCATCCAAAACTCCATCGTTTGCGTCCGAAGGCAGAAAAATGTTCGTTGCTCAATTGAAAATGCAATCGGAACGTATTTGCGAGTTGAGAATATCTCTATGTAATATTTATCTTCAAAAACACGACAAGACATCGGAACAAATTTTGAAAATATTTGGACATTTGATTTTTTACGACAAATTCATCACTGGAAATAAAAGTATGTTTATTTTTGTACACTGCGTGTGCAAATTGAGTAATTTATTATAAGTGAGATAATTATAACAATTTTATACATTTGTAATATAAATCTATTTTTCGTAGATTATAAGTTCATAAAAGTAATTTAAAAAAAGTTAAGTCCCCGTCTACAAATTAAACCGATATAGACGTTATAGCTTTTTGTGGATGCCATTGCACTTCTCTGCTTAATTATTTAATATAACAAACTTGCTAGGCGTCGATAAATACGATCGATATACATACGATACCTCAATCCTCGATTAGTTCTTGAAATACTTTAAAATTCAAAGAACAGAACAATTAATTATGCGTTAATATTTTGTACAAATTACAAAATCAACTTGCTGTCTACGCTTTTCACCAGCAGGCTTACCGAACTTATTATACTTCCATCGGATGCAGAATAAAAAAATGCAAAATTTTCTTCGAAAAAAAAAAACAGTTTTGTTTTGTAATTCATGTAAAAAACAAAAAAAAAGTTAAAAAATCAAATCAGGTACGTAGGTATACATTAATAATACAACATAGGTATACATTAATAATACAACGTAGGTATACATTTGTAAACGGTTACCGTATGTTCTCCAGTCACTGTAAAAAAAAAAAAAGAATAAAAAGAAGTAAATTTCGAAGATCTCAGTGTAGGATAAATCGAAGAATCAATTGTGACGCCTTGCCATTTATTGAAAAATCATCATGCAATTAACAAAGTCGGATACAAACGAAGCAAAAAGTACAAATAAACAGTTTGAAACGAATAAAGTATGCATTTGGTTGCATTAACAATAATCAGGTCACTAGGCAACCACATCGGACCGTACAAATGATCCATACATAATAAATAAATAAATATATATATATATATAAATAACGATGCATTCGTACTAATTAATAATTAATAAATAAGAGGAATAAAAGCGCACACGAGGTATTAAAGCAACGATTGGATGGACATCGAGAGTGCCGAAGCCAAAGGCAAGGAGCCTCGGTATCGCACAGCAGTCGCGCCTAATAAACGCGAACGGAGGCGAGCGTGAGCAAAGCGGTAATGAAATAAATAGGCGAATAATAATAATAATAAACGTGCGAGTCCAGAGCGGGGCGCAAGGACCGAGCCTTGGGCCCAGTCGACTTTCCGAGGGCTGGGCTCTATCGATCGGACCGAGGCTCGGGCGGAGGCTCGGTGGTCGGCGCTCGCTCCCCTCCTCCCGGCGGGGGGTGGGCTTCCAATCAGGTGATCACGGGCACGGCGTCGAGGGCTCGCTGCCAGCCGCCCTCGTAGCCACCGCCGCTGTGGTGCTCCGCGGCGGTGGCGTAGATGACCTCGTGGCCGCCGCCGCCGCCCCCGGAGACGAGCTTCTTCAAGCCTATTATGGCGCTGAGCACGAGGGCGATCTTGGCCGTGAGCAGGGCCGTGCCGGCCAGGAGGGCGATCTTGCCGAAGGCGAGCTGGGCCAGCATGCCTGCAACACAGGGTCGAGGTTGGCTCAATTCGAGGGAGGCCGGTCACGGGGGTGGCTACCCTACGTAACATGCCTCCGCGACTCTCGCGGCCCTAAGGACTCGCGCCGCGTGGCCTCGTTCGATTTCATTGCTCGAGAGCGACGAAGGCCGAGAGCCACTTGCGAGGTATACCTTGCAATGATGATTCGCCCCCCAGGATTTGCACCGCTCGCTGCCTCGGGGCAGGGTTGCTTCCTTTATTCGGACACCCCCGAGGAGCCCGACCACGAGGGCTTTTCTTCCTCCGATCCAATAATAACAACAACAACAACAGTTGACCCCAGCTGTTAATCGTTCAATCGCGAGCCGTATCCGGTGCAATCGATCGACCTCGATACGTCGCTTATTCAATTGTCCACATTATAACGAGCTCCTTGCTCTTACCCGTAATTGTCCAATGATTACCTTTAGCTTTTAAGGGATCCGAGGTTGCAACGCTTGCACGCAATTTTGGCTTGTTTCGGCGCGTCGAGCGAGAATTATTAACTCCTGCCCCGATTACTACGGCACCCCATTTTACGCACGATTATTTTTACAGCGCAACGTGTCCGGGGAAGCTGACGCCAATAGAGGGAACATCGTTTGCCATTGCGTACAAAAATTTACAGAGCGCGCACATTTATAAGGATACAGAGGCTACTTGCAAATCTTTCGGGAAAAATACAATCGCAAGCTTCCTGCTTTTGTATCGAGATAACTGATCTTACTTCGGGCGTCGATATTGTCTGGGGTTTTTTTTTTTTTTTTTTTTTTTTTGCGAATGATGAAGCTCAATTTGCTTACGCGCGAACGTTAAGAATTGTGAATAATTCACATAGATAGACAGTTGTACGAGGACTTAAAAAAAATGCAAATATGTTAATGTAAAACTTTGTTTGTCGATCAATGCATTACAAATGAGCGTATATAATGTTAATTTTTTTTTTTTAATTTTAAATTGATCTAAAATAACATGAATTATCCCAATAATCAAACTTTTGTAATTAAGATCGGCAAAAAATATAATTATGGCTTTTCTAGAATAATATACATTATCGTATTGTCATAAAGTAAGTAATAATAAATTTCAATCGACGCTAAATAATAATTATATCTCGTATAAAATAAACTTATCGGCAGCTCTTGATTACTAATGGGAAAATTGATTGATCAGTGCTGATATTTACCTGCTATAGCCAGTCCTCCCATCATTATAGCTCCCATTCCACCTTTTTTGTCTTTTTTGCCCCTTCCTGTAACGTTACAGAAATAATTTTTTTTTTATCTTGTGAAGGAAAATAAAAAAAGGAAAATTAATTAAAAATATTTGGCTTTGTTTTTTTTTTTTTTTTTTTTTTTTGAATCCTAGCAGCCGCATCAGAATATAATCCACCTTCCAATGTAGTAATGTTAAAGAGTAGAGCTTTTAGCTTGCATTGTATTTAATTTATAGGCACGCTGTTATAGGATCGATAAGTGTTTATTCTATAAGAAATAAGAAATAACAGCGTGCCAAAAGCACAAATGGAACGATATTGCGAAAAGGTGTCGAGGGTCGTACAGACGCAAGCGCATCGACGCTGGACGATTTTATTTGAATTTCATTTGAATTCCGACCGATGGAGAGTAGCGATACTTTATAAAAAAAAAAAAAAGAAAAGAAAAGAAAAAAAAGTCTAGCCCCTTCATTGCTCAGCCCGGAGTAACTCGCGAGGGTAGTGCTACCTTGAAGAGCGTCTCCTGGAATGGTGAGCTGCAAGCTTCGGGAGCTCAGGTATTCATTGAGCTTGTAGTTCAGCAGGTCGTCCAAGTTGGCTTGGGTCGCGTTCTCGGCTGTCCCAGGCTCGAAATTCCTCGTCATCCTATTGTCCTTGCCGATGGACAAGTAGTCGTTGAGGGCGTATACCGAATCGTCCTCGATGGCGTCGTCCAGCACCTCGAGGGCCCTCTTCTTCAAGCACTCGAAGGCGTTCGGCTCCTTGGCGCATCTGACGAAGAGCCTACCGTATTTATCGGTGGCGTGGCCCTGGGCCAGGCACAGGCCGATCCCCAACAAGCCGACCAACCAAAGGAGCCTCATCATCGGTCCCTGGATCGTTGGCCCACCTGCTTAGATTTGGCCAGCCAACTGAGACCCGAGCGATGCTGCTAAATCAGACCTAAGAGCTCCTCCTCAAGTCTTGTCCATTTGTACTACTGCGCGCTCCTCTTCCCAGAAACCAATAAAATGAAATCCGAGAGGCATTAGGTCTTTATATATACCTCGATGCCGAGGATGTAGAGCCTGCCTTGGAAGTTGGCATGCACGCGCTGTTTAGCATCCGATTCCGCCTCTTCCCCCCCAACGGAGCGCCATCAACCAAAACAATTCACGCCTCATCCCATGAAATATATACAAATCTAGTATTCCGATGACCCTTTTGACAAATGATCCTCGAATGCCCCCTTTTAAAAGCCGGTGTGCGTAAATCTGCAATACTAATATGATGCAACTGCCGAGGAACTGGTTGGGCTGCGAACGACCGTAAGATTTATTATTGTTTATAATTATTCCGGTTTTTCACTTTTTTTTTCCTTCTTCTTCTTCCTCTTCTTTCCCCCCCCCTCCCGCCCTCCTCTTCTATTCAAAGATATTAAGCGCGAGACCTAATTTCAAGGCTCCTCGCCATTACTAAATGTATATAATGTATTCAAATGCATTTTGTAACGCCTTTGAAACGCGTTTAGCAGCACATTTTAGCGGCGACGAATGAATAATGATACACTTTTGCGTTCCACTTGATTTTTATTCATCCTATTTCAGGAATTGGTCGTTTAAAAAGTTCGCCATAATTTTACTTCATTCCATTCTGCGTCAGTTTTTTTTTCCGAATACTGTACATAAAAACTTACTTTTCACTCTAAATTTTATTCTGTTTTAACATTGAATGGAAATGGTTTTTGTATTGTGCCACGTAAATTTTTTTTTTTTTTTTTTTAACAATTTTAACAAAATGAAAAACAAACTTAATTAAATTTCACGTAAGCACTGTAAAAATTTATAAATCCTTCTGTCGCTGTTTCTCTAACAAAAAGATCTTCTGGCGAGTCAGGCATGAAGATTAAATAATATATTGATGAATTTACTTTTCGTCTTATTTTCAACTTGTTTATTATTTTCATGCAGTCATATATATTATATGTATGTTTAATATTTACCTTTAAAGGTAAATAAATACTGCACGTATAAGTCATACAACGAAAACTGTATTATTATATACGAAGGTGAAAACACAATAATGAAAAGACCGCAATTTATTTATAACGTAACGCGTATGTATGTAAAAACTTAACAAATGCGCTCTCACAGATTAAAAGCTTTGATTTCAGTCTAAGAGTTACTCGTCTAAATTTTAATAATTTATTATAACGTATTGTATTGGAAATTTAAGCTTGTGAAAGGCAAAAATCTTAAAATGTCTTTATAATAAGATAAGATATTAATTGTGAGAGCAAATCTCTTTAACTGTATCGGTATATAGTACGTTGGTTTCTCTTTATTTTGAAAAAAAAAACTTCAAAATAATACAACTATCCCCATGAGATTTTCTTAAAAAAAAAAGTAAAAAAGTCTTCTCAAATCAAATCAATTTTAAAAGGTTAACGATGTATCGCTTGCCCATTCTACCAATGCAATATTCAATTATATTTTAATAAAAAAATATGATATAAGCAATTTAACGCTTAAATTTTTATTAATAAGAAACGGTAGTCGTAGTGATAATATAAAATAATTAACCGCGTACTAGTGATCTAGTAGCCATGAAAACTAGGTTTGTGGTTTGCAGTCGTGCATAGCTCTAAAATTCCTAGCAGATATTCTATATTATGTACCATCAAAATACTACTTTTATAATAGAGCACGTGTTATCTGATGCGGAAAGTATTCTCTTCTTTCTCTCTCTCTCTCTCTCTCTCCATTCTATCTAGTACTTACGCGAGATGTTTCACTTGAAATTTATTAATTTTATAGAAGATCGGATTGTTTTTTAGTGAAAAGTCTATATATATGTAGCTCTTACAAGTATATACCGTCATTTTTATATTTAAATTAACATTGAATTATTCAGACTCTATATATAATATATATATATATATATATATTCGAATTTGTCATTATATAAGAAATATATACATATATATATATGTGTATAAAAGTATACTTATATATATATAAGTAAATTCATAAGTAAAGTTTATTAATTTTACTCATTAAATTTATCTTATGAGTCCATCGTGGAAATAAGTGCCTTATTATGCTTTTACTTATTAATGGAAATTTTAAAATGTCACACATACGCACACAAACTCGAAAAGAAGTACAATTCGTATCTTAATATTATGTATATATATAATCACTAATTTGTTAATTAACGTACAATGATATTTAATTTTTCAAAACAGTCTGTTTCATTGAATAATAAATGGAAATCTGAGAAAGAAGCAAGACACATCATTACAATTCATACAGGAAGTCAATATTTATGACTTATTTTAGTAATCCGTAAATATACACACAATATAAAAATCATAAAAATAATACTGATACCGAGCGAATACTATCTTAAATATTTCGGATAAATTTTAATATTTACAACCATTTATGAAAAGTCTCTTCGTTCTGTACAATATTATTTAATAATTTTCTGATTTATTATTATTAAACATGTATATGATTTACTTCGATTAACAATTTATTTAAAAACCTTTTTTATAAACCTTATCAGATCAAATTATTTTCTTAATTCTGTGCGAATTTTTAAACGATATTGAACGATATTTGAATAACTATCGTTGAGAATTTCATCAATGACGGGCATTTAAATTCATTACTTGAATAATGTAAGTGCATCCGATAAAAATTAATAAAATTTATAGCTTATTAATTTGATACTTTGTTCGTATAACTAGAAGGAAAAAATAGTTAAAATAATGCGTACGATATAAATATAATATTTAGAGTACAATATAATTTTACAGTTTGGAATTTGTTTTAATTATTCATTCGCGTGTTAATTTTAAGCAATTCGATTTGCAAATTGTAAATAAAAATAACATAATTATAATTTAAAAGCAATAATAAAAGTTCGATATTTTTTTGTTTTTCGTAAACCATCCATCAGTTTGGATTATCAGACTAGTGAGCTCTGACGAAGTATATTAATTTATAATTTGAATATAAGTTGCTTAGTTAACCACATTTAATTTCAACTCAAACAACTCCCTTCGCTGTAATATTGTACTTACCTATACATTATTATTATTATGGAGAAGATGTTGATAATTTTGCAATTCTTACGCGTGCGTTCGACCATATCGACGCATTCGATCTTTCCTCTTGGAAAATTGTTCCATTAGCCCTCCACACATACGCACAACAAATATATATATATATATCAATGGTAAATTCGCTGACGCGTTCTTACTCGTTTGAGTTTCCCACAATAGTCATAACGCAATTCTTTTCGCGCACGCCCGACTCTTTTATCATTGTGCTGCAGTGCCGTTTTCCTACATCGTTGCGCAGGCCGTCGAAGCCAGGTGGAAGTTTAAAAAAAGAAAAGAAAAAAAAAAAAAAAAAATGAAGCAGAAAACCCGAAGCCTTGGCATTGCACTATTTTTGTAAAGATTGAAACAATGCGCGCTCAGCAGTTGTCCCGGTACTCTATTTACCCATCGCTGCATTCAATGCCAAAGGTTCTAATTAAGCTTACTGTATCCAGCGTCGTTTAGGCAGTAGACACTAATCGAGAGCAAGCGCATGTGAATAACCGCTGGAAACTTTCTCAGCAATCACCGAAAAGGCCTCTTCCCGGCTCGCGAGCTACGCTCGATGCTCGAGTGCCGGTCCCACGTACCCGAGCCAGCCTCGAAAGCGAGCCCACCGCGGAGCAAACATTGTTTTTTGTTCTTGTTTGATCATCCGGGCCCCTTGAATTCACCTCGGGCCAGCAGCCTTGGCCGCGGAGGCCGGATAGGCCTCGTGGCCGAGCTCGATAACCGGGTCGGTGGAGCCGAGCAGCCGGACCGCCAACTGGAGGCGAGCCCGGAGGATCCTCCGAGGGAAGATCAGCGCTCGTCGACGGCTCGGCGCAGGACGAGTGCTCCAGGCTCCCGGCATCGATCGAATTTTCGAGGTAAGGCCTCTCTGGGCCGCGAGGGGAACTTCACTCAATTCCACCGCAAGGAGTCGGTGAATGGAGATCGATCCGAATCGCCGAGGGAGCGATTTTCTCCCTCCCCGTGAACGAACGCTTCGTGCGCGTAGGCCTACGAGGAACCGCTCTCCTGCCCCCCCCCCGCCTCTCCCAGCCCCTGACAGTACATTATCCTTTAAAAAGGAGCGATTTGAGGAAGCTTGCCGATGGCGAACCAGGGCCCGGTTCAAGATGCAGCGCAGTCGAGTCGATTGCCGAGATGTTGCGAACAGCTGCAGTCCGTGTGCTTGGCTCAGGACCCAACAGGTTCGAGCGCCTGTCGGCGCCGTCGACGAGGCACCGGCGGCACTCGATTCCCACAGTTTTTATTCCTCGAGAGGGAACTTGGATAGTTCCCCCTTTGCGCGTATGCGCGCAGAACTAAATAAGCCACCGACGATGTGTTAAAGACAATCGAAGCTTCAGCGAGCAGCTCTTCGTTTCGCTTAGTTCAGTTCTGCGATTGAAAAAAAAAAAAAAAAAAAAAAAAGAAGAAAAAAAAGCCTCTCCTCCCCAGATGGTTTTCCAACTCCTGGCTCGATCCCGTCCAATGGGCGAAGCTGCCGCGACTTGGCCTCGGCCGCTTCTACGGTAAACGCCGTTGGAAATTGGGTGCGCCCAACGCGATCGCAAAGCCATTGCCGAAATCGGCGTTGAAAAAAAATCAAAATACCCTACGCCCCTGCGATTGCTTGGTCGACCGTGTCCTCAAAGGGCTTGCGATCCTACGTACCTTGAGCTACGTCCTCGGCATCCTCGGCGCTCGCGTCATTGGGAATCTAACTTTGCCGAGCTTATCGGCCGGCAAGCGCAGCCGCATACGGCTGTCGATAAAGCCCGGCTCCTCGGGCCAAATGGCGTTCCGGTAGAATGCGAATAAATTTATTATAAAGCTGAGGGGGGGAGAGCAGGAGAGGAAAAATCATCCCGACGACCCCGGGGACCGGTGTCGTAAAGGAACTGGACGCGCGGTACGACGAGCCTGGGTAGCGCTTAAAAAGTGAATTCCAGCCAAGTAGACCGGCTATAAATAAAGCGATTTAACGATTATCCAGTATTTCTTAATAATGATAAAATCCCGATGGCTAACGGTAATTGACCGTGGACCGGGTCGACTCGCCTGCCAAGGTTGAATGACAGCGGCGGCGGCAGACGGCGGCAGCAGCTGTTTCATTAGTGGATTGCCTTGAAAAGGTAATGCAGAGCCAGTCTGTTGCGGAAATAAGCCGAAAGGACCTTGAACGTAACGCCGCCAGTCGAGGAACGGTACAATCATCGACTGTTATTCGTTGCCGCGACTTTGAACTTGACACTCGTTGGTAAGGTGGATGGTAGTCGGTATGCGAGGCTCGAGGCTCGTAGTAACCTTGAGTTACTGGCATTGATATTCCGCTCCTCTGCTCGCAATCACGATTTCAGGATAGAATTGTAGGCAATTTCTTTCTTTCTTGTTTATCTCTCTCTCTCTCTCTCTCTCTCTCTCTCTTTCTTCTTCTTCTTCTTCTTTTTCTTTCTTTCTTTCTTTCTTCTTCTTCTTCTTTTTTTTATTCCTTCAATTGGCTGATAATGAAATTCCCTACCGGCGCTAAGCATACGCATAATACGTGTAATTTTTTTTCTTTTATCCTTCTCGTCAAGCCGCGTTTTATAATCGGAAGAGCGCAATACTTTCGAAAGTCCAACTGCAGTTTTATAAAACACGCGCATTGTAAGAAGTAACCTGTTCCGTATTCAAGATTTTCCTCTGTATCAATCGATAAATTCAAATCCTTCAGAATTTGAATGATCCGCGAGTGAATTTATCGTCCAAATTGCAATTCCTGTTAATGTTACTTATATTTTTATTTGGTATTTAATTTGTAAAAAATGCATTCAAAATAAATTATACACATTGATTACCATTACCATTATTTGCATGCGGATATAAATCAGTATATTTTCAATGTAAAATACAATTTGGCGATTTAAAATGTTATTATACTACTCTGCATTTGTACAGTTATTTGTAAAACTGTTATTTACATAATTTCATTCAAGTAATTTAATTTTTTTTTTTTTAAGTTTATGATTTTTCATCGATGTTATTGCATTTTTACACTCAGAGATTAGTTATAAAACATCGATAAAGGATGAAAATAAAATGTACGTCAATATATATATATACGTGTGTTGATATATGAAATTCAGAAAACAGTACTCGTAATAGTAATTTTTAAACCATAATAGTTAGCTCTCGCATATTTTAAAAAAGTTCAATTAATTTCAATAGAAATGCTAAAATTGTAAATTAATAATAATTAGTTTGGAAAATAATACTTCTTAACGTAATATTATTTTTATTTCTAGGCCGTCATACTTATATACTGTGTAATGTAATGTATTTGTAATCTCATTGAAGTAACTGTTAATGTTGATAAATTTTATGAGATTTCTTAAATTTTTCTTCGCTTTTCATAATTCTTTAAGCTTTATTATTGTATTCCTGATTTGTCGGGCTAACAAAATCAATTTATTAATTTAAAACAAAATGAACAAATTTCCAAGCTTTTTTGTGCGTCAATAAGGAACTCCTTCAAAACTATTGATAATTAAATTAACTCGCGTTGTAATAATAATGACGACTGCTGTTCCAAAAAACTCAAATAAAAATTTCATAAATCGACAACCATTCGTATCATTGCCTTTTTGAAAATTCTAAATACCAATTCCATCCATCTAGTGTTTCAAGTATTTTAAACGACGCATATTAATAACAAATAATGTAATAATCGCGGTTTTGAAAAAAAAAAAAATTAATTCACCATACACATTCCATAACTTATGAGTTTATTAATTTGAAATAAAGATCTTCTAATATGTGTCATTTTACTTATCGAGAAGGAATGCAAAAAGTTTATTGGTGCAATCATTCGAGTCAGTTTAGCCTCGAGCGGTGTTTTTTTTCCCCCCGAAACAATAAGCAATCCCATAAAGTGGGCTGCTGGTGTATTTAACGTATTTTCCATTCATTATGGAAAAGCATTTCCATCGCACAGCAGGAGATAAAAAGGAGATTTCTCGGCTGTATACGTGTTTTATAACGCGTGTGGCCCGCACATTATAACAAAAACTGAATCCGATTGATTCTCGCCTAAGCGAATCCAGAGTAGTGTCTCGACTTATACTCAACATTATCTTCATCCTGCAATGGATCCGTACCTTGTAATCTTCCTTCCCGGCCTTTGCGCCTGGTAAGAAGCCTGAATTTCTTTTACGCAATGACGACATCGAATGGAGGTCTGCTCGATACGGCAAGATTTTTCTTTCGCCTCGGGACAAAATGAAGCCATCAACGCAAGGAGTTTAATTGGATTAATAGGACAGTGAATCTTTGGGCGCGTAGCAACAATAACAATATCGCGGCCAAATCGACCGAAAGAGGGATGCGATGTACGATCACGGGCCCGTGCAATCCTTGGGCCGATTGTCCTTGCTCCCGGCGCTCCTTCGAAACGCCTCGCAGCTTCCCAGGCGGATAAGAGGTACGAGCGGGACAGGAGCAGCAGCCGAGCCGTAATAAGCCGCGCGCGCTCTCCTTTCCAGAGACAACAACAACAGCAACAGCAACACTTTGCGCGGAAATTTCGAACGAGGCAGGGGGGGGAACGCAGAGCCGACCAATTGGCTGATAATCTGGCGTTGCTTTGCGAGCTAAGAGGAAAGAAAAGAAGAGGAAGATACGGACGAGAGAAGAAGCGCCTCCGTCCCCGCGGAGCGCAGGACGCGGCGCGTATCGCCGTGCTGATCTTGCACAGTTAGGGATAAGTGGAACGAGTAGCTAAAGTGCGTTATAACCGCTCGGAGGTGATAAAGAGCCGCGTTGCTCGAGCGAGTCACTCGCGCTTCCATTCGCCCGGGGATGTAATTAGCAGTCGAACCCCGTGCATAGAGCGCGCGAAACTCTAAACGATCGGTAGCGGGCGCTCTTGCCTCGGCTCGTACTTTTCTATTCTAATAAGAGCGCGCGAGCAGTCCACGGCCGCTGATATCAAAAATTACGCAAGAAATTGCCGTTGCGCTCGTCTAGATCTCCCCCAGCGATAACGGTACAGAGCTCACAATTCCCCTGTTCAACAGCTTGTTGTTATTTTTTTATTTTTTTTTTTTCCTTTTGTCTTTCTTCCGCTTCTTCGTACTTCGATCTTTTCTTTTTTCCCTTTACTCTTTCTCCCTTCTTTTCTCCCTCCATCCGATCATTTATCTCATTCGCCGCCTAATTTACGAAAGCATAAGTCTTCCGATCGAAATTTATTTTACCCTCGGAGCTCGTCTTCGTTGCCCTTTCGTCCTTAATATGCCCAACTCACGGCTATCGCGCACCGAAATTATGCAAGCAATTTTTGCGTTACCCAACAATGTTTCTACGCCTGTATAATTTATTCTTACATTGCGCTAAGGCCACACCGCATATTCCAATAGTCGCTGTTACTTCTTTCATCTATAATGGACACTTTTAAAAGCCATTGATTGATGCAATCCTTTTTCGTTGAGAGTCTTCCTTTAATGTTCTTGTATTTTATCGAAAGCAATGTTATTTAAATTAGCAAACTTCACTTTCACATTAAAACCGACAACTGATCGCATAAGCTTACGCGATGCTGTACAAAATGCGATGGGTTTACATAAAGCTAAGGAATAGATAAGAAATCATTGCGCATTGGTACTCGTGCGTAATAAAAATACAATAAAAGATACATAGTTGAAGCGATAATTTTGCAAAAATAATTACCGTAGGAGAAGACGCAGATTTTTAAAAATTTCTTAAAGATTAAAGCAAATTGTACTTAAAAATATTTTGCTTTATAATTTTTAATTGTATTAATTATATTTAATAATATGATAATTGCGGGGTAACGTAAAATCAATTTACAGTAAATCTACAATTAGCTATTGAAAACAAATATGTATTCGTATATAAAGTCAAAACGAAATTACGAAATTGTTGCAAAATTAATGTGTATTAGATACAAACATAACATCGATAGTTATATTACACGAAGAAAAGTGTATTCCTCGATATTGCAAAATAATTGTACTTTTTATTTTAAATATTTTAATTAAATAAGAATTTACTTTGTTAATCTGTAATATTTGAAATTCATGAAATATTTGTATAAACCCAGTTTTTAACTATTGTCTATCATTTTATAAATTGAAATGCATTTATTGAAATTCCTTTCTATCTAATTTCTATAATATGTAAATTTTATTATTATTTGCATTTCAATATTTTTTAGTAAAATGTTACATTTACTTGTGAGTAAAGATTGTACAACATTTAGTAAGCTGCATAGTTTTTTGTTGCTTTTTATCCAAATTTTGAATTTCCATTATTAAATAATCTTCTGCATTTCTAAAAAAAACCATGTTTCTTAAAGACTACATAAATAAAAGACCAGGAGTCTAATTATTTATCGTAATATACGCATATAAATAAATATATGTATATATATATATATATATATATTTATATGTATGTGTATAAACATTCAATGATCGGGCAGAAAGCCAAGAGTATTAAAATTCAATTAAATTGAAAATTAACGATAATGAAGGGTGGAAAATAAAAAAAATATATGTTTATAATAATAATAACGTATTAGGTTTATTTATAAATAAAAAAATATAAGTTACAGCGGTAGTCCGGTATTTTTTTTCTTTTTTTTTTTTCTTCAAAAATCCGATTTAAATATAAATAGTAAATTGTATACAAATAATATCTATAGCGCGTAGTTGCGTAAGGTATGTATATGCTGACTAAGGACCATACTCAAGTGTTATGTTGAACATGGACTGATTTTAATGGTCTCCGAGAGATGATTAGCAGTAGGCGTGCGACCACTTCGATTCCTCTACATAATAATTGTTGCTTTTTCCTTCCTTCGATAAATAAGTCGATACACACGCACACGCGCACGCGCACGCACACACTCACGCATATATACACACATATACGCGTGTGCGTACGTACGTACGCGCATGTAGATGCGCATCAAATAATAAATAATGTGCTGGGAAATAAATTAACGTGCCGAAGGAAGTGCAGAGTATCGGTAATGTTGGGGTTCTCGGTGCGCTTGGGCTCATTCGGCTTTGAATAATTGGCCAGTAGCCAGCCAGGGGCTCTCGAGACGCGCCAATCGAGTCGGGCAAAAAAAAAATTACAAAGCAAGACGTTGGGACAATTGCCAAGCGGCCAATGCCAATGCCAATCGACGAGGCGCCCGTGTTCGCAATGGAGCCTAGGGCAAGGCTCGAGTGCTCGGGTCGTAGGGTCGAACCCCTCGGGGCGTGGAATCCGCGGGTGAGGCAGGAGAGCGCCGCGGACCGGAGCATCTACCGGGGTCCAAAAATCTACGGGTGGCTCTCGTCGAAGTCGGGGCGCGGCTCTCTGTATTTACAAAGAGCGGCCGGAGGAGGAGTGCCGCCGACCCTTGAGCTCGGAGGGATGATAAGCGAATGGCCGAGTCGCGTCGCGATGGACGAGGAGTAGGCGGAGGAGGAGGAGGAGGAGGTGGCGGTGGTGGCCGCCGCCGCCTCGGCCGAGAAGTTGCAAGTCAAAACGAGGATTGGCCAGAGTATCGAAGCTTTCGGTCGCGCGCCTTATTGCACAGAGTCTCACTGGACGCCTTTAACGAGATTATGTTTACGTGAGCGGTGTGAATTGTTATTAGATATCCAGCGGTATTACGAGAGAGGATCGATCCTTGCGCTTTTTGATTAATCGGTGGCGGGCTTGTGGGCCCCGTAGGCGAGCTCGAGCGACCGGGCCCAGCCGCTGCCGTGGTGCTCCTCGTGGTGGTGGGGCACCTCGTGGGCCACGACCTCGTAGCTCTGGTGCTTGTTGCCGAGGAGCTTCTGCAGGGCGATCACAGCGCTTATGATGAGGGCGATCTTACCGATGACGAGGGCCTTGAAGGCCAGGAGGGCCAGCCCGCCGAGGGCTATGGGGATCAGGGCCGCGGCCTTGAGCTTCAGCAGCAGGAGGATCGGCAGCAGGGACTTGACGATCTTCTTCTTCTTGCCCCGAGCTGCGAGAGCCGAGCGAGAGGGAGATAGAGATAGATATATATATATATATATATGTATATGTGTGTACAGAGTTATTAAGATGAAGGCTTGTCGGCCGAGGGGCCTGCAGAGCCCGTGGAACAGGCCCCTCGGCCCGATAGCTTGTAACCGTGTCCTGTCGTACCTTCGTCGAAGGAGCGCGAGACTTCCTCGGGCAGGCTCAGCTCGACGGTGTGGGTCGAGAGGAACTTGGCCGTTCTGTCGAGGAGGGCCTCGTCGACGGCCGCCTCGCGGGCCTCCCCTTCGCTCGGCAGGGACGCCTCGATGTCGTTCAGTGACCTTGCGTTATCCGCTCGGCTGAAATTTTCCAATCAAAACAAAAGATCCTCCGTTAGTCGGCCCTTGACTGGCGCCTCCCCGGACCCCTCCGGGAGCCTATGCTCGCCCGCCTCCCATCGGTTCGTCACTCCTCCGCGCCGCTCTGCTCGACTCCGCGGGGCCCCTTGGGTCGCGTTGCCCCCCGGCCCAGCCCAGCCCTCGTCGTCCTAGGCCGATTCCCAACCCTCCCATCATCGTAATTTGCAACGCTTCCGTTGGACAATGCCAGACTCTTGATAATGGCAGGCTTCGTAACGGTATGGGGCACAGTAGTGCGCAGCGCGTTGGTACCTTTTTCGATCGAGCGAGTCCTTTGGTTTCGAGCTCAGGTGCCGCGGCACCGATGGCCGCGCAAAGGCTCTGCTGCCCCACGGTGGACCGACGATTTCGGCCGATCGCGATCCCCGGAATCCGCGCGTACACGCGCGCGCACGCCTTCTTCGTGCTTGGGCAACCCCACCCGCCCCTCGCCCCAGGCCCCCCTCGAGGACGATGGGTACGAGGGCGGGCGGGGGTGTGAGAGTACCGCGAAAGGGCAAGGTACGCGAGGGTCGTCG